>ML791152.1:249060-267872 GCA_009831015.1 Picea engelmannii
TTTGGGTTAACTTTCAAAATATGAGTAATGAATTTTTCTACATTAATTTTCAAAATATTATATTTATATTTAATTTTCAAAATATTGAGAATGTTGATGATGATTAACTTTTATTGAGATTGCTGAAGAGGTATAGATTAAGAGTGCACTGTTAAGGCAGTTCTTGTAACATTGCTGGTTCAACTTTGGATTAGACCTGTGTACCAAGTGTATGTACTTGTATGTCATGGGCAGCTTGGGTATGTTTGGACGCTAGATTAGCTAGCTCTTTGTGTTGCCTGTGGGGTAAAGTGGGTACATTTGGGGGTTATAGTGGTAGTCATTCCAATTTAGATTTCTTTAGAATCTTATTTCTGTTTTCAAAAAACATTGAGAAAGCTTTCAAAGGTCACCATAGTTTTGTTGTCTTAAACCATATTGTGACATATATTTTGAAATTATGATCTAATTTGAATATAAGAAAGGTACTTTATGAGAAAGTGTTTTTCATCTTCAACTATCTTAGTGTGATAAAAAAAAATGACCACCATATCAATTGGGAGTTAATTCTTATTTTAACAATATTGATTTTCTTCTTTGAAATATATTTTATATATTGACAATAAATGCATAAATATCTATACATAAATTTACTCAAAATAATATTTATTAAAAAATATAATTTTTTTTTTATAAATTAAAAAAAATAAAATTAATACATGTTAACATTTATTTAATATATATTTTTCATATGAATATATTTTTATCCCTATTTTATATTTTAGATCTAAAATAAAATAAAAAAAATTAAATTAATGTAAAATTAAAAATATATATAACATTTATTTTATTCATTTAATATTTATTTTTCATATAAATGTTTTTTTATGCATATTTTATATTTTAGATGTAAAATAAAAAGATACATCCACAAACTACATAAATATATCATGTTTATAAAATTAATAATTAAAATTAGAAAACAAATCTTATATAAAAATATTTTATTTTGAAATTAATTATAATAATAATAAAATAAATTACATAAATGTATTTTAATATTAATTTTTAAATATCCATAAACTTGTATTTTACAAATTTTGAAATAAATAATTAAAAAAAAAAATCCTAAATAAAAATATTTTACTTTAAAATCAATTATAATATTAATAAAATAAATTACATAAATGTATTTTAATATTCATCTTTAAATATCAATACATTTATATTTTATAAATTTTGAATCAAAATAAATTTATAAGAACTTATCTACACTAATATTATATATAAAAATTCAACTAAACTATGTATTTAACAATCTTAATCTTATTATTATTATTTTTTTAAATATAAATTAAAATAAATTTATGTTAATTTTTTTTTTCAAAATTTAGGACATTTAAAAAAATTAGTGTAAATCCCTGGATGGATGGATGGTTGAGTTAAGTTCACAAGAAAAAAAAGAAGATAAATCCCTATCTATCTTTTCTTCTTTTCTTAAAGCTTGCATATATCCTAAACAAAAGAAAAAAATAAATGAAAAATTATTTATAAGAACTTATCTACACTAATATTATATATAAAAATTCAACTAAACTATGTATTTAACAATCTTAATCTTATTATTATTATTTTTTTTAAATATAAATTAAAATAAATTTATGTTATTTTTTTTTTTCAAAATTTAAGACATTTAAAAAAATTAGTGTAAATCCCTGGATGGATGGATGGTTGAGTTAAGTTCACAAGAAAAAAAAGAAGATAAATCCCTATCTATCTTTTCTTCTTTTCTTAAAGCTTGTATATATCCTAAACAAAAGAAAAAAAATAAATGAAAAATTATATATATATATATATATATATATATATATATATATATATATATATATATATCTTTCTTGCATGCATCCTAAAACAAAAGAAAAAATAAAAGAAAAATTAGTGTTATATATACATTGGGGAGCAATGAAAGAGTAACAACAAATTTGACACTTTAGTTTTGTTGTTCTACTTTTTTCTTTAAAGTCTTAGTTCTTTCTTTAATTATAAGTTTTTACTCATTTTCTATTGGAATCCTAAAACTGTAGCATATTTAATGGTTGAATGAATTTCAATTAAGTTGAGATTTTTCTCTCAACACACATAGATGTACTTATAACCAAAGATATTTTGCTAAATATTTTTTTTTCATTTGACTCTCTGTCCCCTTAGCTTTGATTCCTTTATTTATAGAATGTGGATGCGATAATATCAATGTTACATGGAATGGAGGTTGTGCACTTCTGAGCTATACATAGTCACTTACAACTTGGTTTTTTGGCTTTAAGAGATTCGATTTTTAGATTTTTTTATTTTTTTTTCAAAACCTGTCTAAGTGTTTTACTTTTTGGTTTTTTTGTCTTAATTGTAATACCCTGTTTCCCACAATTTGTAATTAATCATAAAATAGGAATTACCATGCTAATGCATAAGGACAATGTAAATGTATTATTGTGTGAGTTGCCAATGACTGACTGTGGGGGTGAAGCCTTGAAAGTACTGGCCATGATATCACTAGAGGAAGAATGTGAAAACTATAAGAGAGGGTTCATTATGAAAAATAACCCCAAATTTCCCTTGATGAGGATGACAACCTCCTTCGGATCCCAAGGAAAGAAATCAGATAATGAAGAAAAGACCAGTGGTTGAATTATCAACCACTCCCATGAATGGAAACATGGGTTGTCAGCCCGAAGTACCGCAGGGACCTGCAGACTTGAGCTTCCTTCTGACAGAAGGAATAGGATAGGTCGGAAAACCTTCCAAGGTAAGAGGGATACAGAAGGGAGAGGAGACACCAAACAAAAAGAGCGTAATCTCGTAAGGGAGATGCTCCAGCGGAATCATGAATGGAAGGCTGCGAGCTTGATGTGGAAGAGCATCTGAGAAACCTCGTCGGGGCCATAACCGAAAGAGAAAGCTCTGAGTTGCACAGAACAGGACCCGAGCAGAAGCTGGGACAGAGACATAACTCTTGAGAACTGTGAGAACTCCCTGGTGATATCATGGCTTGGCACGGGGGTGGCCAGAGTGCTAAGAATGAATGCCTCTGTGCCTATGGTTGAGTGGAAGGATGAACACCCACAGTTAGTTGGTTGGCGACAACCTGTAATAGATAAGTGATTTCCTACCCTGTGTAATTTAGCTGTAACTGTGTATGAATTGGTTATACTGTGTATGTTTCAGGAATTGTGCATATTTCTTAATGGATATACTGCATCTCCCCTATTTCTGCTTGATTGTATAACTAGGCCAGTAAGAAATTATATGGTTAGGAGATGATTTTATACTCGTAAATGCTTGTGTCCTGTGGAGGCATAAGCCAGAGTCACGAATTGTGTGTTCGTCGACCCCGGACACAGTTTCATGTATGCATGCCAACCCTCCTAATTGTTTAGAGTCCCTTGGAGGACGAAGTTTGTTAAGATTAAGAGAGGTAGTGCAGATCGACACAAGCTCTCTGCGAGGAAAACTGAACCCATAACTCCTTAAGTCCTGGACAAGCTCAGGAAGGATCACACCATTGTGTGCAAGAACCCTGCATGGAGTGCAAAGGTCGAGAAACCCTTTGGAGGTTTCCGAGTGTATGAAAGCTCAAGAGTGACAAATAGACCGTGATTGAAATTGGATCTGAACCATTGGTTCAATTCAAGGAAATAGAGGTGAGGATTTCCCCAAAGTCCTGAAGGGCGAATCATCGATTCGTAGGGGAAAATCTGGACCGTTGGAGCTTACGTCCAGACAACCATAGAAGAGTGCGCAAGAGAATAGATCTGAACCGTCAGATCGAGCGCAGGGGACCGATAGCCGTCGGATCCAGAAAATGCACACGAGGTTTAACCTGGTGCATGCAGGGGAGAGAGGACTTGTCAAAGTCCTGAAAGCATCGAGATCATCCATCCCAGAGGACGCGTGTCAAAGATCCACATCCATTAGGGATTTGGCACCGGGGAAACAGGAGTGAAGACTCTCCCAAATTCCTGAAAAGGAGAAAGCCAAGATTGATTGCGACCATTGATCATCCCAAAAAGATCACAATTGTTGATCATGGCTAAAGGTCGCAGTTGTCCATCGGAGGGACACGTGGCTGCCGGTCGACGTTTCATCACCAAGAAATCATAGGAGAAGGCTTCCCCAGACTCTTGATGGGGAATCGTCGACAACAAATCATGACCGTCAGGTCGTGACAGATCTGGACCATCCATTTGTAGAGGACACGTGGCAAGAGTTAGGAATTTTGCTGACTCGCCGCTGAAAGAAGTCAACGGAAAGAGTTCTTAGAACTCGCGAGTTGATCCAGATGGGTATCGGTGGCCGCCCACCTTTCCATCTGGCTCAAAACATTTTTCTGGCATTTCTGGTAATTTACTATTTTTAGCAGTTTTTTCGGGTCCTAAACTTCCGGGGCCATTTTGAGGCCCTAAACGATGTTTTTTTGGGTATGTTGCTCTCATAAAATATCATCTATGATGTTATTTTGTCTCGAGCGTTGTAGGCCTCAGATAGATCTTTCCAACGATCTATCGTGTGCCCCAAACGAAGATCGTATGCAATAGTTATGACTCCGGGAAGTTGATGGACTAACTTACCCAAATAGGGCCTACTTGACTTTTGGCGTTTCATCTTCTAGGGTTAGGTTTTTGGTTTCTACCTTCCTGCTTTTGATAAATAAAGCCCTTCGCCTCTTTTTGTAATCATCTTGGTCACGGATGAGTGTAGCCGCCACATCTCTTATCAGGGATATGCTACCACCATTCTAGCTATGTATTGTTCAACAGTTTTACAGTTTCTCTATTTCATTAATTAATAGAAGTGTGTGTGTTTACTGTATCATTGTGTTCTCTGCAATACTATTGTGCATACTCTGTTATTTACTTCTTACATTTCGTTCTTGCATAGATCCGAATCAGTGGTATCAGAGCAGACTGCTCTTTTGTCATTTTTTTGTGCATGTCACCGACGAGGTCGGGATATAAGGAGTTGGGTCTCGAATTAGTTCATCTCAAGAGAGAAACCCCTCTTCGGCGCAAACAACCACCCATGGTGCAAGAAAAATGAGATGACAGAGCAGGATATCCTATCAATATGTTGCTCAAGGAGGCTCTCGCGTGACAACGAAACAAGATGATGGACAATTTTGCTCAAATTCTTTGACGGTTGCCGACCGCCACGGAAGGAACCTCGACCACCAATCAGTTTGGAGGACCGAACCCTTTCAAGGTACAAGTTAATTTTGATATTCCCTTATTTGAAGGTCAAATAGATGCTCTGGAAAAATGGTTGAATCAGCTCGAGGGTTACTTCTCAGTCCATAACTTTTCCAACAGAGAAAATATTACATTTGCACTTCTTAAGGCGGTCCCCCATGTCAAGGATTGGTGGGAAACCCTCTGTGAACAGAAAGAGGAAAAAGAGGGTAATGAACCCATGTTGTTTGGGACAGAACCCACATGGGCATCCTTCGTTGATGCCCTCAAGGAGAAATACTTCCCTATGGGGAACTATGACGACCAATACACAAAATGGGCAACTCTATGACAAGAAAGGGACCAAGCAATGACAGAGTACCCGAACAACTTCCATACCCTGTGCACGAAGCTCGGCATCAAAGACTTCGAGCGACACCTGGTTCTGAAATATTGCAGCGGCCTGCATCGGTACGTTCGTATCGAGATGGAATTCCTGGACATCTTGTCATTGGGTGCCGCCTATCGATATGCTGTGAAAATCGAGCAAAAATTTAAGCAAAAGAATAAGCGGGAGTTCGGTTCGACAAACTAGAAGCAGGATAAGGGAAACCCTAGTTCGCAGAACAAAGTACATAGTAAAGATATCCAACCCTCGAACAACCAGCCTAAGCCACAGGCGAAGAAGGGTAACTGGAAGACAAAGAAAGACGCTGGAAAATGGTGTGAGCTCCATAAGAGTCCCACGCACAACACTGATGAGTGTCGTGCGAAACAATCACTGCTTACCGAGATGAAAGCACTCGAGTCAGATCCAGGATCTGAATCGGAATCAGAGATAGATCATGGAAGGAAGATCATTGATGCAGAACCCAACGTCACCATTGCCAAAACAAAGATCCAGCCTGACGATCCAGAGGAGACAAAATAAGGGGAGCACCTCTTCCACTCGCAGATGTGGGTACAAGGGAAGCCATTACATTTCATTGTTGACAGTGGAAGCCAGAAGAACCTGATTTCAGTAGAGGTCGTCAAGCAGCTGAACCTGCCAACATTGCCGCATCTGCAACCATACAACATTGGGTGTCTCACTCCAGGGTGAGACATCCGCGTTAGCCAGCAGTGTCACCTACCGTATGGCATCAAACCCTTCAAAGATGAGGTAATGTGTGATGTTGCTCCACTTGAAGTTTCTGATGTTCTTTTAGGACAACCATATATGTGGAAACGCCATGCTGTGTATGAATCCAGGCCTCGTAGTGTCATTCTTACTTTGAGAAAACAACGCTACCGAATACCAGAGGTAGTTCCCACTACCGCAGTCTCTCTCATCACAGCTAAGCAGTGCAAGAAGGTGATTTCCCAGACCGGCAAATTCATCCTCCCGATGATTCATCCAGAAAGGAAATGAAAGACTGCGGCCACATATACCGCCTCTACACAGGGTCACTCTGCACAACACAGACAAGTAGACAAGATCATGGAATCATACCAGGACATCTTCACTTCCCCTGCCGGAGTGCCACTCCATTGTCAGGTCAAGCATTCCATTGACTTGATACCCGGGACGTTCCCTCATGGAAAACGAAGAGATCAAGCGCCAGATCGAAGAATTACTCCAAAAGGGGTATATTCGACCAAGCTCCTCACCTTGCGGGAGCCTGATTGTGCTAGTACATAAAAAGGACGGGACAAGGTGACTCTCTATTGATTACAGAGCTTTAAACAAAATCACAGTCTGGAATCGGTATCCTATCCCCCGGATCGATGATCTCCTTGATCAACTAAAGGGCACCAAGTATTTTATCAAGATTGATCTGAAGTCTGGTTATCACTAGGTCCCAATTGAGGCGACTGATGTCTGGAAGATTGCCTTCAAGTCTCAGGAAGGCCTTTTCGAGTGGTTGGTCATGCCTTTCGGCTTAACTAACGCTCCGGAAACCTTCATGAGGATGATGGATGATATATTGCGACCATTCACCAATTCTTTTGTGGTCGTCTATCTCGATGATATCCTCATCTTCAGCAGAACGTGGGAAGACCACTTACATCATATTGAGGAAGTCCTTCGCACCCTGCGATAGCACAAGTTATATGCCAATCTCGAAAAATGCTCATTCAGGATGAAGGAAATTCAGTATTTGGGATACATTGTGAATGAACAAGGTGTGCATGTGGATCCGGCCAAGATCCAATTCATTCGCGACTGGCCGACCCCAAGGACCATTACAGAGCTCCGCAGCTTCTTAGGGTTGGCCAACTTTTATCGCAGGTTCATGTTGGGGTTCTCTAACATTGCTTGGGCCCTTAGCAATGTGACCAAAGGTGGGGCTAAAGTCAAATTCTTTTGGTCCCCTACTCAGCAACAAGCATTTGAGGAACTTAAGCAGCGCTTGTGTTCAGCGCCCATCCTTACTCTCCCAGATCTGCAACAACCTTTTGAAATTGAGACAAATGCTTCAGATTATGCTGTTGGTGCAATCCTCACTCAGCATGGCCATCCAGTGGCATATCACAGTGAGACACTTTCAGATACAGTTCGAAAGTACCCCACCTATGACAAGGAAATGTACTCCATTGTCCAAGCTTGCCGACAATGGAAGCTTTACATCTTAGGCAAAGAGATGATTATTCACGCTGACCACAAGCCCTTGCAGTTTGTGCAAACACAAGGGAAATTGCAAAATGACCGCCACCAAAAGTGGTCCGCATACCTGCAGCAATTTCACCTGAACATAAAATATAAGAAGGGCAACACCAACCATGTCATTGATTGCCTCAGTCGACTGCCTGTGGCCGCACTCACCATAGTGCTTAACTCTTGTGGCCATGAAACCTCTAGGTGGTCTCACTTATATGACAGTGATCCTGAGTTTTCAGCCACCTATCGAGCAGTTTGTGCAGACACTCCAGTGACTGATTTTCATCTCCAAGATGGACTATTATGCCACCTAGGCCACCTCTGTGTTCCTTCAAGCGAGCACGCGAAGCTGATCTGGAAAGCACATTACAGTTGGGTCGCAGGGCACTTTGGCACCGAAAAGACAATAGCAGTGTTGCAGAAGTATTTTATTAGCCAAAGCTCCGAAAAGATGTCAGAAAGTATATCAGATCCTGCACTGCCTGGGCCATCGCCAAACCATCCATTAAGAAGCAAGGGTTGTATACCCCTCTTCCTATTCCCAATAGGCCTTGTGAATCTATCTCCATGGATTACATGTCAGGACTACCTCCAACCAAGCATGGGAATGACTGTGTGTTTGTGGTCGTGGATCGCTTCTCTAAATTGGCCATTCTGTCCACCCTCAAGAAAAGTATCTCTGCCGAAGCCACTACTAAACTCTTCTTTGAATGCATCTGGGTACATTTCGGGCTAACCCAGACTATCATTTCAGATCGCGACAACAGGTTCCTCAACACATTTTGGTCCAGCCTCTGGTCACTTATGGATACCAAGCTCACACATTCGACAACCTTCCATCCCCAAATTGATGGGCATACAGAAGTAGTGAATCGCATGATTGTGCATATCCTGCGGATGTATAATTCTAAACACCCCCGCACATGGGACGAGAACCTGCCGTATGTTCAACATATCTACAACAGAGCCCTTCATAGCTCTACCAATCATAGCCCTTTTCAAGCATGCATGGGGTTTCAACCATTGGCCCCCATCGATGTAGCTCTGCCCATTACCTCCACACAGGAAACATCTTGTCGGGCTCAGACTGAGGTTGAGAAAGCCACCAAATTTGTGGAATGGATCCAACACATTCGCCAACAAGTCCATGACATTCTGGAAAAAGCCAATGCCAAGTACAAGTAGCATCATGACCAGCATCGGGTGCCACACACATACCAGGTGGGTGATAAGGTTTGGTTGCATTTGCAGAAAGAAAGACTCACGGGACCTCATTGCAAGCTACGCCCACTTTGTTATGGGCCATATACTATCACCAAGGCTATCGGGGATAATGCTTTTGAATTAAGCATCCCTCCATTTCTTGGCTTGCACCCTATATTCAATGTTGAGCTCCTTCGCCCCTATTTTCCACCATTGTTGGACACCTCAGAAGTGGCCGAGTAGTTGGCAATAACAGAACTCAACCCTGACTGTTTGGAGAAGGAAACAGTTGATCGGATCATGGATTCACAGGTCAAGGGAACTTGCCAGCAACATGTCCAGCTCTATCGAGTCATGAAGGCTGGGCAGTTCCTTCATCAGGGCAAGTGGCTCACCCGGAGCCAAATTCAGCTGAAATTCCCCTATCTTATCGCGACACTTGACGCAATGGGGACCATTGCTTCTTAAGGGGGGAGAAATGATCCAGATGGGTATCGGTGGCTGCCCACCTTTCCATATGGCTCAAAACAATTTTTTCTGGCATTTATGGTAATTTACTATTTTTAGCAGTTTTTTCGGGTCCTGAACTTCCGAGGCCATTTTGAGGCCCTAAACAATGTTTTTTTGGGTATGTTGCTCTTGAAAAATATCATCTATAATGCTATTTTGTCTCGAGCGTTGTAGGCCTCGGATAGATATTTCCAACGAGCTATTGTGCGCCCTAAACGAAGATCGTATGCAATAGTTATGACTCCGGGAAGTTGATGGACTAACTTACCCAAACAGGGCCCACTTGACTTTTGGCGTTTCATATTCTAGGGTTAGGTTTTTGGTTTCTACCTTCCTGCTTTTGATAAATAAGGCCCTTCGACCTCTTTTTGTAATCAGCTTGGTCATGGATGAGCGTAGCTGCCACATCTCTTATCAGGGATATGCTACCACCATTCTAGCTATGTATTGTTCAACAGTTTTACAGTTTCTCTATTTCATTAATTAATAGAAGTGTGTGTGTTTACTGTATCACTGTGTTCTCTGCAATACTATTGTGCACACTCTGTTATTTGCTTCTTACATTTCGTTCCTGCATAAATCCGGATCACTAGTCATTGGTTTAAGAGAGATCACAACCGTTAGATCACGGAGCTTGTGGGTCATCGATCTAACCCGGATCTGGACTGTCCATCGGAGGAGACGCGTGGTGAGCGATCAGAGTTTGGGGAAAGCTCTGAAATCCCGTGGGCCATTGGATCTCATAGAATAGCGAAGGGATTAAGACTGAGTGTCTTTCAACACCCTTAAGGTCAGGAGGGATAATGACTGTCAGATCTAGATCAACGAGGGTCCTTGATCTCATACACGAATTCCCATATCGGAATTCAGGGATTGGAATGACAAGAGATTTGGAGTCGCTGCATCGTGAACTCTCGGTTCACGAAACTCTGAAAAGATTTGGACCATTGGATCCAAATCATTGAGGATCGTTGGATCTTGTACAAGAACTCACATATCGGAGTTCGGGGAATGGAGTGACCAGTGGTTTGGGTCGTTGCATTTCAAACTTCTGGTTACCAAAATCCCGATACGGCCAGGACCGTCGAATCAGGGGGAGATTCGCAGCCGTCGATCTCATAGAAGGTAAGATTTCGGGTTTCGGGGTTTGAAGAGTCGAAAGACTGGAGTCTCTTGCATCGCTGAGTCGCGAAATGAAAAAGGTGCCTCTTGGCTTGGCCTGTGGTCATAACCAATGATCACATGGAGGTGGATAAGGGAAGAGCTAGCCTGCGCTAGGCCCCCGTAGGAATTCGGGGATTCTATCCCTTGAGGAAGAGCGAAAATTTTATTTTTTCCATAGTGGGTATGTGACAAATTGGTATCAGAGCATGGTTACAACACTTGGCCTACTTGGGCTCATGTACGAGTCACATAAGTTGATATTGTTATCTGCATTTTCTCTTTAAGGAGAAGGACTGTAGAATGAAACTGTAATTTGGGAATTTCTACGGAATTCCAGCAAAGGAATTATATTGTTCCTTTGTCAAAATGATAACTACTCTTATAGGAGTAGGGATGCACTGATCAATATTACTGATAAGACCTGAGTGTGAATAACAGAGGTGGAATAAATTGTGCTATGAAGCTGTACAAGCCAGAAAAGGGACATGAAATGAGTTGTTCTATTATAGTGTGACGATGGCTACCTACTAAAGCAGGTAGAGTCACTTGCAATTGAGATGGCTGGTTAGGTAAGAATTAAGATCCTCATGAAGAACTCCTTCACGATTTAGGAAATCTGGTAAGGACTGGTAGGATCCTTAGAAAGTTATAATTACTGCATTATTAAAAGACTAAACCCTGAGCATATAACTCCTCACGATTGAGAGGACTGATAAAAATATGTAGGGTCAGATTGCCTGACCTATAATGGTTAGAATCGACAACAAGGATAATCTGTTTAAAAAAGATTAAAAGGAGTCCTTTGGGACTGTTGCTAATTCCCAAGAGTGACCCTTTTTGGTTGTTCCCATAAAGAGAGGGTAGCATCCGTATGATTTATGACTATGAGATTAGTCCTGTAAGTAACTTAAAAGCTCAGAAGAGATAGCGGGGAAATTTTGTATGCCGAACGTGCGTATAGAATAAAGCTTGTGTTAAAGTTTGAAAACTATGGAGGTTGAGCACAGAGTATACCAGGAGGAGTAGTGGTTTTAAGTCTCGAGAGGAAACACTTAGAAAAAGTTTCAAAGTTTCTAAGAGTTGAAGCGTTTAAAGGTGAAGCGCAGAAAAATGAAGTTCGAAGAAAGAACAAGTACGGAGGATTGAGCAGGAGAAATCCTTCAGAAAAGAATTTTGAAGATTGGATAAGATCGAGAGTCAAGATCCATTCAGAAAAACCCGAAATGTTTCAAGTTGTTCGATCTCGGAGAAGTAGTGCACTGGTTAGTTGCGAGGAGATACCATAATTTCGCAAAAACCAAAGGGCTTGGAAGAAGCAATGAGAAATTAGCGAAAATATCATAGACGTTGATCAAGGAGCGATCTGGACCATTGATCGTCCAGAAAGAATTTCGCAATTTCAGGGATCAGGAGAACAGAGGTGAAAGGTCTTTCGACTTCGTGACACATGAAATCGCGAAATCTCGATACGCGAAACCACGATGAGATCTAACCTATCAAATCGTGGAAGAATCAGGACTGTCATATTGAAAACTCTGAAATTTCATAATTTCGGGGATCGAAGGATTCGAGGTGCTTCATAACAAAAGTCCTGAAGTCGCGAAATGTGAAATCGCGACATAATCACAATTGTTGGTTGGAGAGATGTTGGTGATCGTTGATCTGATCCGAAATTTCAACATTTCGGGTATCGAGAGTTTGAAGGACAAAGAGTCGATTGACTCATATCGTCGATACATGAAATCGCAATGCACCTTTTTGGGTTAGTGTGTGGTCACAAGGCATGGTCACATGGAAGAGACTTGTGTTTAAGCGCTTGTACACACGGGCCAAAATTTGTGAAGACCCATGGATTGTTTCTTATAGGTTCCAGTAGGGAATCAAAGCTTGTTTTAGTTCAGTCTTAAGAAGATCCTAAAACCGAGAGGTCATGCAACCCTTGGAGAGAAAGGGGGGGGGTCTGCACCATATAACTATGACAGCTACATGCAGGCTTAAGATTATGAAAATAGTTAAGTACGTCATATATGTAAGTTAACAAAGATGCATGTTTATATTCCTTAAGGGGAATATTTAGTAAAAATCTAAAGTTAACTCAAGGTTGAGTCCATCACAAAAGTGATGGATATGCAACAAGGGAGTTGCATGCCAAAGGAGTTCCCAGTGGAGGAAATGTGTAAGGACTTTGTCAGAAGAACATAGTCACAACCCTAAAAAATTTTGAAGGTTGGACAATGGGCTGCAAGGCCTGTCCATATATAAGAATCTTGGATTACATTTTGAAAGAATCATGTAATTAATAGAAGACTAACAACTGAATATTGACCATTCTGATAACCAAATGGAAGTGTGTAGGATGCACATGTTCATGATTCATTATGAGCAAAGAGTTTCTATTAAATCATGCTGCGGTATCCCAAAAAGGGTTAGGGTGAGTCCTAACCAAGACGACTCAAGGAAAAGAGCAGGAAGATCCTGACAGGGAGTAGAATTGCAAAAGTAGAGAAGAGACAGTGAGACCTTAGAGATAACTCGGTTGTGCTGAAAAGTCCTAGGCGGTGTAGGAAGAGTTGGAAGAAGGGGAGAGTCCTCAACTCTTTCCTCGCTGAGTATTATGTTTTCCCTTGGATGAGAAAGCTGGTACTCCAATAAAAATAAAAATGTCTTGACACCATAAGTAATAAGGATTGTATTGTCGAAGATACAATCGAAATTTGTTTGTGTTGCACTTATGGAAACATTTGAGGATGTTTATGAATTCGAATGTTATGATACATGCATTTGTTTTAATATTATGACTAATGTAATTGCGTCTATGATGATGAATGTTGTGTATAGAAATGAATTGGAACTATTGAGGAAGACAGTTGCCAATGATGGGCAACCTCAAACAGAGAACGACCAAGAGAAGGCTGTGAGTGAAAGATTGTTGACAGGGTTGTAAACGTCCCCATAAAGCACTGGTGATGAGGTAAAAATAAGAAAGAGGGTGCTAGCAGCCAAGAAACGATATAAAGATATTCATGCATGTGTGGCACAAGGTATGAACGGATTTGGTAAGAACCCCTTCTGAAATACTTTATTGTCTTAGTGTTATGCATAAACTTGAAAGGCAGTTGTATGCCTTGGATACCCAAGTAAGGTATGACTCAGGACGAAGAACCAGAATGATAGAGGTATCAACCTCTGGTAGGAAACACTGTTTGAAACCCTTGGAATAATTCATGAATTGATATGTCATGAATGCATTGACAATCAAGGAATGCGTAAAGGCATTCATGTGAAAATTTTGAGTTCATGTGTATTGATTTGGGTTCGTGATCGACCTATAGCAAGTAGTATGGTCCTACTATAAGAATGAAAGAAAATGAATAAACCATATGAGGAAAAGGTTGGTTAAATTCCAACACCCCCTGGCCAAGAACTGGTCATAAAGTGTGACGAACTTGGAAAACAATGCAAGAATGCATTGGGTATGAATGTGGCCATGGATATTGGCACAATTGTTAAAACCCTTTTGAAATGTTGAATTACATTTTGAAAAGTTTGGCATGTTGAGATGAAACTAATAGTTTGTTTGGCTGTGGAAAGAATGAATTGCAGGAAGCAAAGGGTCATGGATATGGCAGTGAGGTAAGCCCATAGGAAAGATCGATTTCCTGCCGAGCCAAACTGCGAGGAATGGTATTTCCTTTTGAGAAAGTGAATTTGATTGTTAGTATGCACAATTCTGAAATTGTTGTGACGAAGTTGAAAAGGTGCGATAAAATTGTATGTGCATGAGAACTAACAATTTGATTAGTTGAGGAGTGATTGTAGGAAGAAAGAGTCTTGTATATGGAAATGTTGTAAGCCCATAAGGAAGACCGATTTCCCGCTGAGCTAAAATGTTATGGGAAAGAAAGTCCCATGCTTGTGAATCTGGTTTCGTACGAAACATATCTGAAAATAAAAGAAGAGATTGGAAAAATTTGTGGGTGACAGATTTGCAATAAAAATTCTGAAAGTTGGAATTTATAATGATGTCTCACGAATGTTGTATGCCCGTGACATAGGTGAGGAGAAAAGATCTATCCAAAAGGAACATATGAAGTCTATCAAAGCTGAAGATGATGAAAAAAGGCTACTGCTGAGCCATGAGAACCCCGTGATAAGTCATGATCGCCTGAAATACATTGTGTTGAGGTAACACAAGCTGGAGGGACGCCTCGACAGAACAAGTCTGAGGGATGCCTCGACTATAAGACTTGATAGAGTCTCTGAAATTCTTCCTGTGCGAGAAAACCTTGGTAGGGAAAGATGGATCACCCAAGGGACTGTATAATAGTGAAGGGGATGCCTGAGCCTAGGCCTGGAGGGTGAGTGACCGCAAGGAAGAGGAGACCTTAATAATTCTTGTAAACTATTGGAATTATGCACATGGTGGGTAGTTTCCCGTGCGAAAAAACCTTGGAAAGGAAGATGAAATCATGATAGCTCTTGTGAACTATTGAATTGGACTCATGCACCCAATGGGTACATCAAGGAAAACGCTGAGCATGGATAACAAAACTACCATGTGGATAAAGATCCACAAACTGCACTGATAAGTATTGTGCTAAGATTATGAAAATTTCCTTTTGAATTTTGAACAACAGTAAGATGTTTTCGCACAAAATTGTGATAAATGTGCTTGTTGTCCAAGAATTATTGAAGGCAGATGATGAAGACTAAGATCCTGAAAGAGGACCTGACCGAGGACGAAGGTCAAGATTTCTAAAGTGGCTGAATGAGAAAGGCATGACATGTGTTTTTGAGAAAGAACACCGAGGACAATGTTCCTTTAAGGGGGAGGGAATTGTAACACCTTGTTTCCCCCAATTTGTAATTAATCATAAAATAGGAATTACCATGCTAATGCATAGGGACAATGTAAATGTATTATTGTGTGAGTTTCCAATGACTGACTTTGGGGGTGAAGCCTTGAAAGTACTGGCCATGATATCACTAGAGGAAGAATGTGAAAACTATAAGAGAGGGTTCATTATGAAAAATAACCCCAAATTTCCCTTGATGAGGATGACAACCTCCTTCGGATCCCAAGGAGAGAAATCAATTAATGAAGAAAGGAACGGTGGTTGAATTATCAACCACCCCCATGAATGGAAACATGGGTTGTCAGCCTGAAGTACCGCAGGGGCCTGCAGACCTGAGCTTCCTTCTGACAGAAGGAACGGGATAGGTTGGAAAACCTTCCAAGGTAAGAGGGATATAGAAGGGAGAGGAGACACCAGACAAAAAGAGCGTAATCTTGTAAGGGAGATGCTCCAACGGAATCAAGAACGAAAGGCTATGAGCTTGATGTGTAAGAGCATCTGAGAAACCTTGTCGAGGCCATAACCGAAAGAGAAAGCTCTGAGTTGGAGAGAATAGGACCCGAGCAGAAGATGGGACATAGACATAACTCTTGAGAACTGTGAGAACTCCCTAGTGATATCATGGCTTGGAACGAGGGTGGCCAGAGTGCTAAGAATGAATGCCTCTATGCCTATGGTCGGGTGGAAGAATGAACACCCATAGTCAGTTGGTTGGCGAAAACCTGTAATAGATAAACGATTTACTACCCTAATGCAAGAAAGGATAAATTCTTTTGATGGTGCTTTCTAAGGTATGTTATTTTCAGGTCATCTCACCATTTTCACTATAACTTTTTTTATATAATGATTCAGATCCTGAAATTTCTATGAACGTGAGAAAAAATATCCAAGTATCTATGGTTAAAAATTCATCTTGTGGTTCGTTTTATTTTGGGAGTTACACTATGTGGAAAATAGGGTTTGTGGCCAGTCCTGAAACTAGTCAAAATCAGGTGTTTCGGGTAAAAACGTCATAACTTCTTCATAACAGATACAAATTTAGTGAGACCAAATGTTTTGGTTAGGGTACAATCTGTAGAATTTTGTGTAAAAGTTTTAGATCATTTCATCAAATATTTTGTGCAGGGCACGCTCTACAAGGTCGCTCTCTAGAATAAGCCAAAATTCAGCAAGGTATGACATTTTTGCTATAACTCCTTTTCTAAGAGGTTCTAAGTAGTTCCACTTGGAGGAATTGCATTAAATACACTAAATAACATTGTGTATCAGTTTCATATCTTTATACATTATAGGTTCAAAGTTATGATTACTTCAAGTTAGGGTTGTTGACTAATCCAAAACTAGGCATGTGAGACTAAATAAAAGTTTGATGAAAATGCTAGTCTCTTGTTTTTAAAGTTAAGGAAGGTTTGCAAGAATGTGATCATATACACTAGGTCTATTACAGAGCTACAAAACATATTTGGATGATAAAATTGATGAGGGATTTTGGTTGTGGCACATGTTGAGTACATGGTTGAGACAAGTAGTTGGTGAGTTGACACATACATGAAGTGTATAGTTGATGATGTTGGCATATATTGATGATTAATAGTTGATGAGTAGTTGACACATGATTGGAACATACTTGGTACATGGTTGGATGCACTTATTTATGGTACAGGTTGATTACAGGTTGGTGCATGGTTGATGCACTTGTTTATGGTACAGGTTGATTACAGGTTGGTGCATGGTTGATGCACTTGTTTATGGTACAGGTAGATTACAGGTTGGTGCATGGTTGATACATGGTTCAGATTTATTGGTACATGTTTACATCGGTATATCTCACAGTGATAGTGTGACAGTGGTTCCATCATTCTACTTCTACTTCAGGGTGGCAGGACAGGGCAAGGAAAGGTGGTTGTAGCCATCTTCTGGTTGTAGTCGGAGAACATTGGGGGTTGTAGCCTCCTTCTGGTTGTAGCCAGAGATTTGGGGAGTTGGAGTTTCCCTCAAGTTGTAGCCTGAGAAACTAGGGGGTTGGAGCTTCCTTTCAGTTGCAGCTAGAAAACAAAGGAAGTTGGTGCTTCCAATGAATGTAATTCTTCAAGACATATAAGAAAAATCATTCTGTGGTTTTCTCCCGATTTGGGTTTCCACGTAAAACACTGGTGTACTATGTATGTGTGTAATCGTTTGTTTATTACTACTCATTATTGGATAATAATTCTACATTGATATAACATTTGAAGAAAAATGATTATAATTACATTATTACTGATTCACCCCCCCTCTCAGTAATCCAACAATTGGTATCAGAGCAGGTTCCTTCAAAAATAAGTTTAACCACTAAAAGGTAGATCATGGAGAGGACCAACTCGTATAAAAATGGAATACCACAGTTTGATGGACAGAAGTATGGTTTTTGGAGCATAAGGATGAAGGCATATATACAGGCACAGGGATTTCAAATTTGGTAATCAATTGTAGATGGATACACAACACCAACAGTTCCACCAACAAATGACAAAGCAGTGAAACTCGGTGAGAATAATTCCAAAGCCATAAATGCACTTTTGAATGGTCTCAGTGATACGGTATTCACCAAAGTTGCACATTGTAAATCTGCTAAAGAGATTTGGGACAAACTTCGAAATATTTATGAAGGAGATTCAAAAGTCAAAACAGTAAAGCTTCAAACTTACAGAGTTCAGTTCGAACAACTAAAAATGAAGGAAGATGAAGATATCACATCCTACTTCTTATGAGTCGATCAAACAGTGAATGCAATCATAGGATTGGGAGAAGAAATCAAAGAATCTGTAATTGTTCAAAAGGTACTAAGATCTCTTCCTATGAGATTCAACCCTAAGATATCAGCACTAGAATAAAGATCGGATCTAAACTCAATAAGCATGGACAAACTGCATGGAATCTTCACAAAATATGAGATGAGAACTGAACAGGAAAATCCATATGTAAAAGAAGCAACCTTCAAAGCATCCAAAAGATCAAAGCAAAAGAAAAATGAACAAGAAGAATATAGCAGTAACAACGACGTCTCAGAAGATGATGAAGAAGTGGCCAACTTCATCAAAAGACTGAACAAGGGAACCAACAGTAGGTACATAGGTAAGCTTCCTTTAATTTGTTTTAATTGTGATGGTATTGGTCATTTTGCTAACAAATGTCCTCATAAGAAAAAGAGAAATGATGAAGGTTACTCAAAAGGAAGACAAACATATAAAGGTA
>ML791152.1:270772-291656 GCA_009831015.1 Picea engelmannii
CCAAATTGTTTTGAAGAAGCCATCAAGGATGAATTTTGGAATAAGGCCATGGATGAAGAATTGGATCAAATAGAGAAAAATGACACTTGGGAATTGGTTCCAAGACCAAAGAATAAGAATGTGATCGGCACAAAATGGGTTTTCAGGAATAAATTGAATAAAAATGGACAGGTTACAAGGAACAGAGATAGATTGGTATGTAAAGGATATGCAAATATTGAAGGAATCGAATTTGAAGAGACATATGCCCCAGTTGCCAGAATGGAAGCAATCCGTTTTCTTTTAGCTTATGCATGCTCCAAAAATGTTGAAGTATATTAGATGGATGTAAAATCATCTTTTTTGAATGGGGAATTTTAAGAAGAAGTCTACATTGAACAACCAGAAGGATTTCAGTTGTCAGAGAACACAGACTATGTGTATAAATTAAAGAAGGCCTTGTATGGTCTAAAACAGGCTCCTAGAGCATGGTACTCCAGACTAGATAAGTATCTGCAACAGGCAGGGTTCAGAAAAGGAAGTGCAAACAACAACCTCTACATCAAGGTAACTCAATGTAATATTTTATTAATTGAAGTTTATGTTGATGATATTATTTTTGGTAGTGATGATGAAAGGTTAAGCTAGAAATTTGCAAAAGATATGCAGAGTGAATTTGAAATGTCATTACTTGGAGAACTATCCTTTTTTCTGGGACTTCAGTTATGTCAAAGAAACCAAGGAATTTTTATTTCTCAAACCAAGTATATCAGAGAAATGCTAAAGAGGTTCAGAATGGAGGATTGCAAACTAGTTATCACTCCCATGCAAACTAGTTGTAAGTTGAGCAAAGATGATGATTCAAAGTCTACAGATCAGAGGCAATATAGGTCAATGATTGGCAGCCTACTATATGTGACAGCATCCAGACTAGATGTAATGCAGGCAGTTGGACAGGTGGCACGATTTCAAGCAGCACCAAAGGAATCACACGTATTAGCAGTAAAGAGGATCTTCAGATATTTCAAAGGAACATAAGAGTTTGGATTATGGTATCCAAAATGAAAATATCTATCACTTATGGCCTACACAGATGCAGATTGGGTAGGTTGTATTGATGACTGACGAAGCACCAGTGGAGCAACGTTCTACTTAGGTGAGTGTTTGGTATCATGGATAAGCAAGAAACAATCATCGGTATCTCTATCTACAGCCGAGGCAGAGTATATTGCAGCAACAACATGTTGTACACAAGTTCTTTGGATGAAACAAACTTTGATAGATATACAGGTTGTGTTAGCGATATTTCTTGTCTTGGGCCTAGGGTACCCCGGTCTGCAGGATGAACGGGAAACACCCAAGTGCAGCAGCGGAAGGATCTCTTTTCCGATTACGAGTCAAGCGAGCGGGCAAGGTTTTGTTGTCGGCAGCCGAGATCCATCCATAAAGTAGATCAACGGTCATTGGGGTTTCGGGGCTGCTAAGTTACCCGATGTATAGCGTAAGAGAAAGCACCTATATTTTAAAGATAAGTCTGGGTCGTCCTATCCATTGACGTGTGGCACAAGATCTGGTCACATCGGCACATCGGCATTCGGGAGTTCGAGGGGTAAAAGTCCCTCGTCATTTCACATATCAAAACTCCGAACCTTGAAATGCCGATAAGTGATATTCAAAGCCGAGCTCACGATCTTAGCGCCAGGTCACATCAAGCGAGCCTACAAATGGGGGCATCCCCCTTTATAATAACATACTATCTAGGCCATTCATCTAAAAGACGTGCAGCGCACATCCATGTCACGTCGACATTCGGGAGTTCGAGGGGCAAGTGCTCCTCGTCACTTCACTTCTCGAAACCCCGAACCTTGAAATGCCGATAGCGCCCAGAATCGGGCCCGTGGTTTTGGCGCCTAGTCGTAAAGGAACAAGCCTAGAGGAGGGGCGCTAATGTTTATCATTTGACCACTCGGGTCCCAAAGCGCCGAATTGAGTTTCAGAGGGGGGGGCACTGTGTTCTCCAGGTGCTGATTCGACATGATCTAAATCCCGGTACCTGTTGGGAATAAATGAAGAAGAGAGAGGGTGGTTGAAACCTCGCCTCACTCATTAATTGCAAAGTATGGTGGGTCTGGCAGGTGGTCTGCTCGAGAGGGTCCTGTATCCCCTTTTTCCGAAAGAGCCATGCCCAAGTTCTCGACTAGCCGAAGTCTGCACGCGATAGCTCGACACTTAATGAATCAGCTACTCCCCTTGCTGGAGCCTCAAGCAGTTAAGATGGCGTCTGTTAGAGGCACACGATCATCCTGAGTCTGCATGGGTAGACTATCAGAAGACATGTAGACGCAATGTTTTTAATGCAGTGTCTTGTTTTTTCTACTGTTGTTTTTTGAAGTATATGTAGGTGTTTTCGCCATTTTTGTAAGCATTGATGGTTGAGAAAGGCTCTCGGTTGTAAAGTTTTAACACACTCTAGTTTTTTGGTTATGCATCTGTATGTGATATTTCTTGTTTTATGACAGACAGTCTTTCTTACTCCATCGAATTTTCATCTTATGCTGAGAGAGTTCGCGAATGACTAATTCGTGCGAATTATTGCAATCATGTTATGATAAAGGATTTATTGTTGCATTGTTGTATTCTCTGGCGTTTTGCATTTGAATGCAAGAAGATCTTGCGTTTAGATGTCTTTTCCCACAGCCTGTTAGAAACCTGATGTTTACGACAGGCCTTTGCACCTCTCTGATACAAGTCTTCCCCCTACTCACCCTTACTACAACTTACTGTCTGAATTTTGATTGAGACCTCACCTGCCCATGCCTACCTGGCCTAATTTCGGAGTTAGAACCACACCGTCTTGAGTTGTCTTCCAATCGATCACCCTTTATAAACAAATCGTGACATTAAAATGATGGGTGTCGGGCTCTTCTCCTGCTGCAATCCAGGAGTGACTTTCGACGCTAACATTTCTGGCACCGTTGCCAGGGACAAAGTTGAAGATTTTCCCTGGACAAAATGACATTGAGCCTCTGATTCTGAAGGTGCATCAGACATCATATCCCTTAAATATTGCTACTGTGCACCTGGTGACTCCACTGTGGCGACTCCATTGTTTCCACATCATTGTTTCAGCTGTGGCTACTATTAGCACACCTGAAAGCTGACCCTAAGGAGCTTTCTCAAGAAGGTTTCAGCAGCTGCTTTCTCAGCCTGAGAAGCTTCCTGGGGAAACAACAACGTTAGGATCTGGCCTTTGATGGTGAACAAGGACCAGACACATTCGAAGCTACACATCTTTCACCTGGTGACTCCATGGTTCAAGGATCGATTGGCGACTCCACTGGTTCGATATGGAGAAAATCCTTGCTCGCAGGTTTGCTCCTTTTAATTTTTATGCTATTCCTGGTTTTCCTAATGTTGTCCCCTCTCTGGATGAATGGGGAAATTATTTGCCCATATTTGGAAAATGTGAAGAGGACAACCTTGCTCAGCACCTCAGTGAGTTTCATGAACTCATGCATCAGTGGGAGATACATCATGAGGATGTATTACTGAAAATGTTCATGTTCTCGTTAGCAGGGGATGCACGTAAATGGTATCATTCCTTACCCCCTGCTAGCATTTCTTCACTCAGTGATTTCCATGCAGCCTTCACTGCCTATTGTCAAGAGTTTTATCCCTCTGTGTTAGTTTGTCATAACTGTAGTGAGGGATACCACAACTCTATACCGGATAAAGTTGTTTCGGACATAGGCTGTGAGGATGATTCTGACAACCTGGATCAGAAATCATTCCTTTCTCCTCCCCATTCGTTTGCATCAGAGGTGGGTTATGAAAGTGATGAATATCCTAGGGGGGAGAGGATTCCCTGAGTGAGCTGATGGAGAAGGTGAAATATCTCTCTGCCCAATTAGAAGGGTTGAAATATGAAGACTATGCAGAGGATTTTCCAGCCTGGGAGGAACAAGATGACCTAAGTGAACTAGTGGAGCAGGCGATATTCCCCACTCCCCAGTGTACAAAATTGGAATCTGAAGACAGCGAAGAGGATTTTCCAGTCTTCGAGGCAGATGATTTAAGTAGCTCTTTTGAAGAGATTATTGAAGATTTCTTGGACGCGTTAGCATCTGCCCCCGATGAGCTTGTTGTCTCAGAATTAAACAAAGAAGCCATTGTGGAAGAGGATTGTTCTTTCTTCCTTCACGAGATTTCCCATGATGTATTTACATTTGGGATTGAAAGGAAGGATCGGGA
Source organism: Picea engelmannii (assembly GCA_009831015.1). Taxonomy (NCBI): domain Eukaryota; kingdom Viridiplantae; phylum Streptophyta; class Pinopsida; order Pinales; family Pinaceae; genus Picea; species Picea engelmannii. Next base: position 275,003 of record ML791152.1, read on the forward strand.
GGCCGTTCCCTTTTTACAAGATGGGGGAGTGCACAGAGAAGATGAGGAAGAACCAAAAGAGCAGATGAGCACCTATTTCATTCCAGAGCTAGTTAGCAAGCAGCCACTGCCTGAGATCAGTGAGCCTACATCAGCTGTTCACTCACCTGTGCTTATCAAAGATATTCAGTCACATGTGAGCAACTGTGTAGCAGAGGAGGCTTCCTGTCGCCAATTCTATAAAATTCGCCACTCATTCTATGACCCTGTCAGCAAGTACATGGAGTGGCATTTCCCCTATGCCTTGGAGCCGCCCTATTTCATCTAAACTCTAGCCTGTAAGGAGGAGTTGAAGAGTGTAACCATTCTGCTGTCACGGTTACACCATTTGCTGATGATCATTGACATAAAGAAGGAGCTTCTATCCAAGAAGCTGCTTGAATGGCTATGGTGGAAATATGCTTTCACCTAGCCCCATGTAAAGTGTTTTATTAGTTTAGGATTGTATATAAATAAGCTCCTTTGAGTATGTATCTTTATTTTGCTGCTTTTAATTTTTCGGCTTGTATCTTCAGCAGCAGGATGTTTTGAGCCTGACTCCATAGCCCAACAGCAAGGCACTGAAGCTGCGGAATGAGTTCTTAGAGCATCATAGGGATGACTCTATCCCCCATGGAGCCTAGTGTTAGTGATATTTCTTGTCTTGGGCCTAGGGTACCCCGGTCTGTAGGATGAACGGGAAACACCCAAGCGCAACATCAGAAGGATCTCTTTTCCGGTTACGAGTCAAGCGAGCGGGCAAGGTTTTGTTGTCGGCAACCGAGATCCATCCACAAAGCAGATCAATGGTCATCGGGATTTCAGGGCTGCTAAGTTACCCGATATATAGCGTAAGAGAAAGCGCCTATATTTTAAATCTAAGTTTGGGTCGTCCTATCCATTGACGCGTGGCGCAAGATCTGGTCACATCGACATATCGACATTCGGGAGTTCGAGGGGTAAAAGTCCCTCGTCATTTCACATCTCGAAACTCCAAACCCCGAAATGTCGATAAGCGATCTTCAAAGCCGAGCTCACGGTCTTAGCGCCAGGTCACGTCAAGCGAGCCTGCAAATGGGGTATCCCCCTTTATAATAACGTACTATCTGGGCCGTTCATCTGACGGACGTGCGGTGCACATCTGTGTCATGTCGGCATTTGGGAGTTCGAGGGGCAAGTGCTCCTCGTCACTTCACTTCTTGAAACCCCGAACCCTGAAATGCCGATAGCGCCCAGAATCAGGCCCGTGGTTTTGGTGCCTGGTCGTAAAGGAACAAGCCTAGAGGAGGGGTGCTAATGTTTATCATTTGGCCACTCGGGTCCCAAAGCGCCGAATTGAGTTTCAGAGGGGGGGCACTGTGTTCTCCAGGCGCTGATTTGACGTGATCTAAATCCCGACACCTGTTGGGAATAAATGAAGAAGAGAGAGGGTGGTTGAAACCTCGCCTCACTCATTAATTTCAAAGTATGGAGGGTCTGGCAGACGGTCTACTCGAGAGGATCCTGTATCCCCTTTTCCGAAAGAGCCATGCCCGAGTTCTCGACTAGCCGAAGTCTGAACGCAATAGCTCGACACTTAATGAATTAGATACTCCCCTTGCTGGAGCCTCGAGCAGTTAAGATGGCGTCTTTCAGAGGCACACGATCATCCTGAGTCTGCATGGGCAGACTGTCAGAAGACATGTAGACGCAATGTTTTTAATGCAACATCTTGTTTTTGTTGTTGTTGTTGTTTAAAGTATATGTAGGTGTTTTCGCCATTTTTGTAAGCATCGATGGTTGAGCAAGGCTCCCGATTGTAAAGTTTTAACACACTCTAGTTCTCTGGTTATGCATCTGTATGTGAGATTTCTTGTTTTATGACAGACAGTCCTTCTTACTCCATCTAATTTTCATCTTATGCTGAGAGAGTTCGCGAACGATTGATTCATGCGAATTATTGCAATCATGTTATGATAAAGGATTTATTGTTGCATTGTTGTATTCTCCGGCATTTTGCATTTGAATGCAAGAAGATCTTGCATTTAGATGTCTTCTCCCACAACCTGTTAGAAACCTGATGTTTATGACAGGCCTTTGCACCTCTGTGATACAAGTCTTCCCCCTACTCACCCTTACTACAACTTACTGTTTGAAGTTTGATTAAGACCTCACCTGCCCACGCCTACCTGGCCTAGTTTCAGAGTTAGAACCACACCGTCTTGAGTTGGATTACAATCGATCACCCTTTATAAACAAATCATGACATTAAAATGATGGGTGTCGGGCTCTGCTCTTGCCGCAATCCAGGAGTGACTTCCGACGCTAACAGGTTGAGTATGATGAGCCCATTCCAATATATTGTGATAATACAAGTGCCATCAGTATCTCAAAAAACCCGGTGATGCACTCCAAGACTAAGCACATTCCAATCAAGTATCACTTTCTATGGGAACAGGTTGTAGAAAAGAACATCAGAGTTGAGTATGTGGGCACAAAAGAACAAGTGGCATAAATCTTTACAAAACCACTTCCATGGGAAGCCTTTGAATATCTTCGCCAAAGACTTGGAGTTATTTCTACTCCAAAAAGGAATGTTTTTTGAATTATTATCTTATATGTCTTAGATGTACATGAGGAAGCACCATAAGAGGACAGTCTGTCAGGGGGAGCAGCCCTGAATGGAAAGATACCTTTGTCATTGATGACAAAGGGGGAGAGATTTATCAGATGCAGAGGACAGAGGCATGGTTCCAGGAGGATCAGATCTATCAGATGCAGAGGACAGAGGTATGGTTTCAGGGGGAGCATGAGTGATATGATTTTAGTTTTGCGTCAGAGTGTTTCCATCAATGCCAAAGGGGAAGATTGTTGATTAAGGTTGGTTGTCATTGATGTCAACCCTTGAAGAAAGACCTATAGCACAAAGGTTTGGGTAATGGAACCAATAGTGTTTGATGTAAATATGACTCATTATTGTTTTGTCATGGTTGATAAGAAGTAAATATGTATGAACTCCAAAGTGGTCCCCTTATGGTGAAAGCCCTCATGGGAAGACGCTTTGTGGAGTAAGAGAACCCATGCTTAATTGTGGAATAATGAGATGAAGCAAAGTGAATTTGTTAAGGAAAATATCCTAGATGGATAGTTCTTGTCATGTCATTTCCGGTGGTGTGTGGAACGTCACATAATTCCTCACGGTTAGAGAGTTATGGACATGAGAAGTTGGAGACCCCAGGTTTGGGTAATGGACCCAAGTTTGTTTGATGGGTAACGGTATGAGTTATGATATATTTTCAGATAATACTATTCTATATGGATAGTACATGTCATGCCATTTCTGGTGGTATGTAGAATGTCACATAACTCCTCACGGTTTGAGAGTTATGGCCTTACGAAGTTGGAGGACCCTCATATGTCATCAAAAGCCCCAAAAGGTCAAAGTAATCAAAGTGGTTTAAGAGATTTTATAAGGTAAATAATAAAGTAAAGTGATGAGTGTATTATAATTCAAAGTGAATAAAAAATAAATTATTTCAATAATAATTTTAATGGAGAAATTAGAAGTGGACCCAACCCTAACATAAGGAAAGTGGGGCCAAGTGATCTAGAAGATGTTTTTAAGGAAGCTACTTGGAGAGTATAAATAAGAGGAAAGGTTCTCTCATTTGAAACACACTTGAGCATATTGAATATCTATAGGTGTCTGAGGTATACAAATTCTGAGGAAAGTGAAGAAAAGAAGGCCGAAATGCAAGGAAGGATAAATTCTTTTGATGGTGCTTTCTAAGGTATGTTATTTTTAGGTCATCTCACCATTGTCGCTATAACTTTTTTTCTATAATGATTCAGATCCTGAAATTGCCATGCAAGTGAGAAAAAATATGCAAGTATTTGTGGTTAAACAGTCATCTTGTGGGTCGTTGTATTTTGGGAGTTACACTCTGTGGAAAATAGGGTTTGTGGCTAGTCCTGAAACTAGTCAAAATCAGGTGTTTCGGGTAAAAATGTCATAAATTCTTCATAAAAGATCCAAATTCAGTGAGACCAAATGTGTTGGTTAGGGTACATTTTTTGGTATTCTATGTAAAAGTTTCAGATCATTTCATCAAATATTTTGTGCGGGGCATGCTCTACAAGGTTGCTCTCTAGAATAAGCCATAATTCAGCAAGGTATGCCATTTTTGCTATAACTCCTTTTCTGAGAGGTTCCAAGTAGTGCCACTTGGAAGAATTGTATTAAACACACTGAATAACATTATGTATCAGTTTAATATATTTATACATTACAGGTTCAAAGTTATGATTACTTCAAGTTAGGGTTGTTGACTAATCCAAAACTAGGCATGTGAGACTAAAGAAAAGTTTGATGAAAATGATAGTCTCTTGTTTTTAAATTTAAGGAAGGTTTGCAGGAATGTGATCATATACACCAGGTCTATTATAGAGCTACAAAGCATATTTGGATGATAAAATTGATGAGGGATTTTGGTTGTGGCACATGTTGAGTACATGGTTGAGACAAGTAGTTGATGAGTTGACACATACATGAAGCGTATAGTTGATGATGCGGGTACATATTGATGATTAATAGTTGATGAGTAGTTGACACATGATTGGAACATACTTGGTACATGGTTGGATGCACTTTTTTATGGTACAGGTTGATTACAAGTTGGTGCATGGTTGAAGCACTTGTTTATGGTACAGGTTGATTACAGGTTGGTGCATGGTTGATGCACTTGTTTATGGTACAGGTTGATTATAGGTTGATACATGGTTGATGCATGGTTCAGATTTATTGGTACATGTTTACAGCAGTATATCTCACAGTGATAGTGTAACCGTGGTTCCATCATTCTACTTCTACTTCAGGGTGGCAGGACGGGGCAAAGAAAGGTGGTTGTAGCCACCTTCCGGTTGTAGCCTCCTTCTGGTTGTAGCCAGAGATTTGGGGAGTTGGAGCTTCCCTGAGGTTGTAGCCTAAGAAACTAGGGGGTTGGAGCCTCCTTCCAGTTGCAGCTAGAAAAAAAAGGAAGTTGGTGCTTCCAACGAATGCAATTCTTCAAGACATATAAGAAAAAACATTCCGTGGTTTTCTCCCGATTTGGGTTTCCACGTAAAACACTGGTGTACTGTGTATGTGTGTAATTGTTTATTTATTACTGCTCATTATTGGATAATAATTCTACATTGATATAATATTTGAAGAAAAAGGATTATAATTACGTTATTACTGATTCACCCCCCCTCTCAGTAATCCAACAAAAGGCACCTCTTGGCTTGGCCTGTGGTCATAACCAACGATCACATGAAGGTGGATAAGGGAAGAGCTAGCTTGTGCTAGGCCCCCGTAGGAATTCGGGGATTCTATCCCTTGAGGAAGAGCGAAAATTTTATTTTTGCCGTAGTGGATATGTGACAATAATACTGAAACATAAATCACAATTTTTTATTGTGTAAATTGTATTTTTGAATGCAAAATGGATTCAATTTACTAAAATCCTCTAGACATTCAAATTATTCAAAATTAACCACTCAAATATGTAGATTCAACAATTTCTTCCCAAATTTATATCAAAATAAACAGAAAATACCTCAAAAAAACAAAACCTAAAACAATTAAACTACATAACTAAATTCGTGGCCATAAAGTTTCCATTAAAATCTAACTGTGGATTATGTTTATATCTACGAAAAAGAAAAGCTAATCATGACTTTGATTAGGAACAACAATAACTTACTTAACCTTTACTAAAGTATAGCGTATTGGCATATGAGTGCATATTGACTGAACTCATCCTTATTTGATGTAATGTATCGAATATAAATATATCAATTAAAAATATTTACACAATGTATAATAGATCTAATAAACTTATTGTATAATAAGTCTAATAATATAAGGGTTTTTTTACACACTGTATATTAAATTTAATAAACTTATTTAATATAAGTAAACCCCTTATATTCTAATAAACCCTTATACTGGATTTTGATTCTGATTAAATCAAGGAAACTAACAAAGATAAAAAAAATTGAACAAAATAAAAAAGAAAGTGCAATGATAAAAAACTTAGACTAAATAAAAAATAAAACCTTTATTGAATGGAGAAAAAATTGAACTAAAATGAAAATAAAAGACTTATTGAATGGAGACACTACAAGGTTAAGGAAGGAAAAACAAAAGTAATATGTGACCCAGGAAGGACCACAAGACTTTTTAAATTCAAATAGGACTCAACATGGTGAACCTTGGGAGCATTCTAAGAAGCAAACACATACATTACGCGAGGGAAAAAAATATGAAATTAAATACTAAAGAGTGTGCCGTTCAAGGATTCCTTTATGAGTCGTTGTATTACTTGGGATATAATGATTTATATCATTTGGATTATAAAATATGATATTTTTAAAAGTAAATTCAGATTTATCTTATTTTTGTGAAAAAAATTTAAATTTAATTTGAGATTAAGATAAAGAAGTTAATTTATATTATATTATTTTCAATATATAAAATGTTAAAAAGGATTAAATTTGAGATTAAGATAAGTCATTATTAAAGTATATTTTTTTAGATGCGAAAAGTATTATACTCTATCACTCATGTAACACATTTTATTGTAAATTTTTTGTTAAGCATATTTACATCGTTTTCAAGTAAGATGATAAGGATTTAATAATTAAAAAAGGTTAAATGATTTGTAAACAAGTAAGATAATAAGGGTAAGATAATAAGATGATAAAGATTTAATAATGAAAAAGGTTAAATGATTTGTAAACTAGTAAGATAATAAGATGATAAGGATTTAATAATTAAAAAGGTTAAATGATTACTTTTTGATTATGTATGAAATAGATAAAATGTGGAAAATAGAAAACAATAAAATACAATCATCAACCATCCACAAAATAACACAAATTTTTTCTAGGCAATTATTACAGGAGAAAACCCAACTAGAAGGTGAGGTTGTTATGCTCTTTTTTCTCTGGTATGGAAATAATGCAAGTACAAAGGATAAAGCACTCTCTATGGAGTTAGTAAAGACATGTGGGTTGTTAGGATGCTACAAAACCTTAACCCCTTTTTTATTCTCTCTAATTTCTCACTCCCAATTGTTCTTCTCTTCTATGGAACAAAATACAATAACATAGAATGAAACCCCTTCTCCTCCTCGTGACCCCAATATTTAACATAGCCCAATAGCCATCTAGTGGTAGGTTTTTGAATTCCACAACCCTTAATTGTGATAGGGTTTTGGACATTCTAGAATATTCTTGAAATTACATGTGTGGCTAGCCCCATATGCGTGAGTAACAGGGGTTAGTGTGGCATCCTCTCGTACCATGGTGGTCAACACGAAAGGTCAACTTGTGGGAGGCATAACTTTTGCATACGAGCTCCGATTGATGCAATGTTTGCAATGTTGGAAAGGTCTCTATGTGTAGAATAACGTCATGTGGTATAAGATATATTGGGGAAGTTTTAACCCAAATAATGTCGTTTGATGCCTCAAAATTGCTCCAGAAGGTTTTAAACCCCAATTTTCCAAACTGGGACCTACCATTAAATGACCCTGCAAGTTGATTCCTCCATTTTTTTTCCACTCTAAAAGAATCGATATAGATGAAAAATAATATAATGATCCAATTGAGATCATACCTTCCCATTTAGGGAGGCTTTTTGTCCCCAAAATATTTACTGAATGAGGTGAGGAAATTTTTCCTCTACCTTCTCCCTAGAGTACCACTTTGCTTTACCTGGAAGTTGTCCTTTCAACCTAGTCTGCCAAAGATAACATTGATGCGAGAAAAATGAGTTTCAATAGATAGGGGTACTACCTAGTATGAGGTCCCAATTAGACTACGCATCATTTGGATTAGGAGACCCATTTACATTCTGTCCCAGCTACCATTACTGGGTTGGAGGGTTGAGTGAATGATTTGAATGCAAGGGGGTATGAAAAATGAAAACTAAACTAATTTTTGAAAGGAAATATACTATATCGTATCCTATCTAGGAGAAACTAAGAGTAATTGACAAACCACTTTAAATGCTAAAAATCCTTGCAATAACTTTCTTTCAAATAGTTGTTAGAGACAAACAAGGGTTAATGGAATAAGTATATGAAAGAACAACCATATTAGTCTAAACTACACACTCTTATATAGAAAACCTTCTCATCATCTCAGAAAAATTAATAAGAGAGAAAACAAAAACTGCATAAACTTATGTGCACAAAAGAGAAGTCTATAAGTGCAACAAAATTCTTACAATGTTTCCATGACAACCCAACATTTACTTGAAATAGTTCAAAGCAAACCCCTATCAACAAAACAATATTTCTCTCAAGAAAATTGGCCTCGAGGTCTTCTCAATATTATCTTAGAAGATTATTTCCCCAAAATTAAAAAGTTGAAGAGCCCCTATAAAGTGGGTTTCTTCTTGAATTTATAACTCCCTAAGTAACTACCTATTTGGGGTTCTTGGGTTCTACAAGAAGCAATTACATGTCTCTTCATCCCCCCTTTCAAATTTTTATCCAGGTGGATATTGGTAGCCAACCACATGTTCCACTAATTCATAATGGTTCCACATCTTGGAAGTTTTTCTACAATTTTTTGGGTCCCAAACTTTTGGGGTCATTTTGAGGCCCTAAATGATGTTTTTTTGGCACGATAGCACCTAACATGTGGATGATGGTAGATGCTAGGACATTCAAAATGTCTACTTTTCAATTATACCTTTATGACGGTATACCAAGTGTCCCAAAGGGAGATCGTATGAAAATGTTATGCCCCTGGGAAGTTGACATATCAACTAACCACATCGGGCCCCACAAAAATTTTGGCATTTCATCTTATCTGCCACTATAATGTTTGTAGTATCCATTGTATCTTATCTGTTCTTTTACTGAAAATTAGTTTGCAGTAAATATTGTACAAGGTTAAAATCTACATTTGGTATCAAAGATTTGTTGGCTTCAGGGGGACGTCTGCCTTTGTGGTCAAGGGTTTGGCTCAAGACTGTGATAAGCCTTGTTACAGTGGGAGACATGTGGTATTGATTTTTCAGGTGAAAAGAAATGACAAGAAATTCAAAAATGGAGATTGAGAAGTTTAATGGACAAAGTTTTCAGCTATGGAAGCTCAAGATGGAAGATCTGTTGGTGGACAAAGATCAGTGAATCACGGTAGATTCAGGTACTGCACCTACAAGAACTTCAACAGATGATTGTAAAAAGTTGGATTAGAAAGAAAAGAGCACAATCTGACTATGCCTCTTAGATTCAGTATTACTGAATGTCTCAGAGGAAGCTACAACCAAGGATTTATGGGAAAAAGTTGGGGAAGTTGTATCAATATAAGTCCCTAGTAAATAAACTATTCTTGAGAAAGAAGATGTATAACCCGAGGATGAGAGATGGAGACTCGGTGGAATACCATTTGAATGCCTTCAATACTGTGGTAAGTCAGTTAGTATCTATTGAGATTAAAATTTCAAATGAAGATAAATGTATCAGTTTATTTTGTTCTTTACCAGACTCATGGGATAGTCTGGTTGTGGCCATAGGTACTAATATAACTACCTTGAAGTTTGATTAAGTGGTATCATCCTTGTTGTCGGAGGAGATGCGACAAAAGAATATGTAAGGACAAAGCAGAGACACATTATTTGCAAGAGGACGTTCCTAGGAAAGAAATAGATCTAAGTTCTCAAGTGGGAGATCTAAGTCTAAGGGTAGATCTAAATCACCCGAAATTTTTTTAAAGGTATGTTGGAGATGTGGAAAAGAAGGGCACTACAAGAAGCAATGTAGATCCAAACTTGAGAAAAAGAAGGGATATGAAGAATCTCCTTCTACAAAAGAAAAGACCTCTAGGGAAGAAGGAGGGGATGTGTAGTTGGTTTCTTCAAGCAAAGATGAAGATCATGAGGCATGGTTGGTTGAATTTGGTGCATCCTTTCATATGACTCCCCATAGGGAGTGGTTCTGTGAATATGAAATGTATGATGGAGGTAATGTTTTCTTAGGTGATGATTTGACAACCAAAATCACAGGACGAGGAAAAGTCAAGTTGAGGCTCATAGATGGAAGGATTAGAACACTACCTGGTGTTCTGCACATCCCAGGTTTGGCTAGAAATTTGATTTCTGTAAGAAAAATGGACGATCCAGGGGTAAAAATAATATTTGAAAAGGAAACCTACAAGATGGTTTGAGGAGAAATGGTGTTGCTGAAGGGAGTTCGGTTTGAAACTCTGTATAAGATGCAAAGAAGAACTATTAGTGATGGGTGTAATAGTTCCATTGTTCCTAATATTTGAGTTGAAGAAGAAATAACTCCTACAGTCTCTGGAGAAAAGGTTATGATGTGGCATCAAAGACTGGAGCATATCGGAGAGAAGGGTCTTCAACTAATACACAGTAAAGGTATGGTTGAAGGTATGTCTAACTGCTCTCTGGATTTTGATTTCTTTCAACATTTTCTATATGGGAAGAAGAATCGGGTAAGATTCCCCTCTGGTGCAAGGAGGGAAAAATAAATTTTACAACTAGTTCACAGTGATGTTTTTGGACCTGTGTCGGTCCCATCATTGGGAAAATTTGTGTACTATGTCTCATTTATAGATGACTTCTCAAGGAATGCTTGGATATATTTTCTTAGGAAGAAATCTAAAGTCTTTGACAGGTTTAAAGAGTTTAAGGCTCTTGTTGAGAATCAAACAGAGAAAAGAATTAAGATGTTGAGGACAGATAATGGTGGAGAGTTCTGCGGGAATGAATTTGAATAATTTTGTCAGAAGTGCGGTATAGAAAGGCAAAAGACTACTCCATACACACCTCAACAGAATGGAGTTGCAGAAAGGATGAACAAGACATTGATGGAAAAATCAAGGTGCATGCTTAGTGGTGTCGGGTTAGGGAAAGAATTATGGGAAGAGGCAGTGGGTACTACATGTTACCTGGTCAACATATCACCCTCATCAATATTGGATGACAAGACTCCACAAGAGGCATGGATTGGTAAGGAACCTTCTCTCACACATCTCAAGGTATTTGGTTGTGATGCATATGTTCATGTTCCAAAGGAAAATAAGAGTAAGCTAGATAAGAAAGCTGAAAAGTGTATCTTTATTGGATATAAAGATGGTCTCAAAGGTTATAATATTTGGAACCCAGAAACTAAGAAGGTAGTGTATAACCGAGATGTTGTATTTAGATAAATGAAGGATGTTGTTAAACATGAAGTCCTACCAAGTAAGGAAGAACCAGAGAAAATAGAGTTTGATTTAAACGACGATGAATCAAACTCTACAGAAGAACATGAATAAGAAGAAGAAGATCCTCATACTCCAGTATCGAGGAGATCGGTTCGAGAAATAAGGCTACCGGAAAGGTATAATCCATCTGATTTCCATTCAAATTTTTCTTTGTCTATTACTAATGATGATCCTAGAACTGTCAGGGAGGTAGTGGATTCAGAGGATGGAAATCTCTAGAAAAGGGCCATGGATGAAGAAATGACATATTTGGATAAGAATGAGGCTTGGGATCTAGTGGATTTGCCGACTGGAAGAAACCCCATTGGCAACAAATGGGTATTTAAAAAGAAGTTGAATGAAAAAGGAAAAGTTGAGAAATACAAAGCTCGGTTAGTAGCAAAGGGTTATTCCCAGGTTGAGGGAATTTATTTTGGTGAGATTTTTTCTCTTGTTGCCAGGTTAACCTCTATAAGATTTATGTTATCTATTGTTTTTGCATTTGATTTTGAAGTAGAACAGATGGATGTGAAGACAACATTCCTACATGGGGATCTGGAAGAAGAAATATATATGAAGCAACCATAAGGTTATGCTGTGAAGGGAAAGGAGCTGGTGCAAGCTGAAAAAGTCCCTGTATGGTTTAAAACAATCACCAAGGATGTGGTACACAAAATTTGATAGTTATATGATGGGACTTGTCTTCACAAGAAGAAAAGAGGATCACTATGTGTATTTTAAATTAATTGGTGATCATTTGATTTATTTGGTCTTGTATGTGGATGACATGTTGCTGATAGGAAACAACAAGGAGATTATCTAGGATGTGAAAACTCAGTTGTCCTCTAAATTTGACATGAAGGATCTCGGTGCTTCAAATTTCATTTTGGGCATGGAAATCAAAATAGATCGGAAAAAAAGGAAACTCTGGTTAAATCGGAGAAAATATGTTGAGACAATATTACAGAGGTTTAATATGCAAGAATGTAAACCAGTTAAGGTTCCTATTCCTGTTGGTGTAAATTTATCTTTGGATCAGTGTCCCAAGAGATAGGAAGAGGAGGAGGACATGTCTTGTGTTCCATATGTGAGTGTAGTTGGAAGTTTGATGTATGCAATGGTCTGTAGTAAACTGGACATTGCACATGCAGTGGGTGTTTTGAGCAGGTATATGTCAAAACCAGGGAAGGAGCATTCAAAGTGAGAGACAAATTTCAGTTAAAACTGAAAAGGAAAGACTATAGGGTCATGGTAAGAAGATCAAGGTTCTATTATATGGACCTTTTGAGATATTGGAGAAGGTGGGAGATAATGCCTATAGACCTAGTCTACCCCCATACATACACATTTACTTAGTAATGAATGTGGAGAATCTCAAATTTTATGAGCCTTCCATGTTGGATTAGGAGGAGGAGCAGGTCCTACCTTGCATAGAGGACTTATCACTAGATGCTCAGGCAGAGTTTGAGGACATAGCTTTGCAGAAGAGGACTAGAACTAAAATACAAGGGAAACATGACCTTTGCCGGAGTGGGTTGAAAGGCAACTTCCAAGCAAAGAAAAGTGGTACTCTAGGGAGAAGGTAGAGGAAAATTTTCCTCACCTCATTTAATAAATATTTTTGGGACCAAAATCATCCCTAAATGGGAAGATATGATCTAGGTTAGATCATTATATTATTTTTCATCTATCTTGATTCTTTCAAAGTGGAAAAGAATGGAGGAATCATCTTGCATGGTCATTTTAATGGCAAGTCCCAATTTGGAAAATTGGGGTTTTAAACCTTCAAGATCCATTTTGAGGTAGAAAATGGATTTTTTTTTGGGTCGAAACTTTATCTTCTTTATCCCATACCCCTTAACACTATTCTACACATCAATACCTTTCCAACGATGCAAAAATCATGTCAATCAGAGCTCGTATGCAAAATTTATGTCTCCCACAAGTTGACCTACCATGTTGACCACCATGGTACAAGTAGATGACATGTTATCCCCCATTACTCGCGCATATGGTGCTATCCATGTATGAACTTTCAAGAATATTCTAGAAGGTCCAAAACCTTATCACAATTGAGGGTTGAGGGAGTCAAAACCCTACCCCTAGATGACTATTAGGCGATGTTAAACACCAGATCATGAGGAGGAGAAGGGGTTCCATTATTTAGCATTATATTTGTTCCATAGTTGAGCAAATCACCTAGGAGTGGTATTTTGAGAGTATAACATAGGAGATATTTTGTAGCAGTGATACAAGCCACACTGTCACAGACAACTCCACAGAGAGTGCCTCTTTCTTTGTACTTGCATTTGAAGAAAAGAGAGCATAGCTACCTCACCTTCTATCTAGGTTTTCTCCCATATTGGATTTCCGAGGTTATATCTTGTGTTTAATTGTGGATGGTGTGTGAGTATTTTTTTTTCTTTTTTTTTTCACATTTTATTTATTTCATACATTTTAAGCAGAAAACCAATAATTAAAGAATTTGAAATACAAAGAAAATTACCCTCCACTTTAAAAATGTCAGTGTTTTATTAGATATGTTGTGATGAACTATCTAATAAAATATTCATGATAAATTACAAATCACATCTGCAATAGAAAACTGAAATCCCCTTTCTATTATTTTCATTCATATTTAAAAAAAAGTTAGATATTCCATCATTAATGCCACATCATATCTAATGCTTCATTGGCACTTGCCAAGGCTTACAAACTCCATCAATTACTTAAAATGAAAATCTAGTTGAAAAACAAAGAATTTAAGGCACCAAACCTACCTTAGAAAATGCACGTGAAACTTTCATAAATGCATGCCATGTGTACAATCCTGAATTATTTTACATTTTCACTTGTAATCATATTTCGAAAAACTATCTCCATTTGGAAGTTATAAAGTTCCAAAAAGACAATTTCCACTATTTTCCCCTTTTTGATAGAATTGGAACATGCACGCTCAAACTTCAATATGCATCTAAATAATGATTTAAATCTTTTTAAGTTTTCTTCAAGACCTACTCATGTGGTTAATTTTCAATCTCCATCCAAAAAGTCGTTTTTACATAGCAAAACATGATGATTCAATCTCAATCCAAAAAGTTGTTTCTACATAGCAAAACATGATGATAGATGATGATATGACATGGTCTTTTGTAATGCATGCAAAGCATGTCAATTTTTTTTTAGGAAAACCAAGGGCACCATGCTTAATTAAGCTAGGTTTATTACAATTTCAAATCTTTAGATGACATTAATCTATCTTAAGGTTATAAATTTTCCAAAATAACAATTTGTAGATTTTAATGCTTTTTAATAATTTTGAAAAAACACACATCAAATTAAAATTATAAATTATACATGTTAAAATTATACATGATAGATAAACTTTTAAGCATAAACAACATTCCAAAAAATTTATAATCCACTTAAATTTCAAGACAAAGAATTAAAATAAAAAATATATATAATTAATTGCAAAAATCAAGATTAAACATTAATAATAGAACGTACATCATATTAATATATCATCCATATTACATACATATATTGTTGTACGTTTCAAAAACAACTACCATACCATTTTCTTGATGGTTTGGATCCTTCTATTACATTTTCATATTTGTTTTGGATCCTTTATTGCAAATTATTGTTGTACATAAAAACAACCACTAAAAACATGCCATGCCATTTTCATGATTGTTGTGTATCCTTCTATTGCATTTTCATACTTGTTTTTGGATCATATTTGTTTTGGATCCTTCCCAACGAAAACATTAGGTTTAAGCATTATTATTTCGATTTCATAGTTTCGTATTAGATTTGCATTCACAGTGTAAGTCAAGGCATCCTTTTGGGTAAACCAAGTACATATATAATTTTTTTAAGCATTACTATCACCAAATCTGTGTTGGGGCCATCTTGGATATCACGTGCGAGACGAGCTCATACATAATTGCAATTAAAAAAAAAGTGAGCTATGGACAACTCAGAAAAGTTATTCTAGTACGTGGAGACGTGTATGTATATATAATAAAAAAAGTGAGCTGTGGACAACTCAGAAAAGTTATTCTAGTACGTGGAGACGTGTATGTATATATAATGTATTAATCTTCTAGTATTAATATTCTATATATAACTGTATTATTTTAATGAAAGAAATGTATATAAATATTGATAAAATAAAATTAATTTTAAATATTAAAAAAATTATTTAAATAAAATAAAATAAAAAATAGTACTATTCATTTAATATTTTTTAATGTTAGATTTTTTAAAATAATTAAAATATTTAATATAATTAATTAAAATGAATTGAGTGAGTTAGTTCAATTGGTTGAGTGTTGTAAATTATAAGTAAAATGTTTCACATAGCCATTTAATATTCTATTAGATTATTAGTCCCTTAGGTGTAGGAGAGTTGGTAATAGAGTGTGCTCTTAAAGCAAAACTTCACTGACAAACTAACAAACAAAAAAAAAATATTCTACTAGATTAAATTGCCATTTAAACACTAGATATTCACTTCAATACTTACAAATATTAACTTCATTTTTCATAATTAAAAAAAACTCATTTATAAATATTTTATTCAACAATATAAAACCCCATACATTTAAATGAAAAAAATATCACCCTAAATAAAAATAACATACATCATCTCTCTATATATTTTTATTATATATATATATATATATATATATATATATATATATATATATATATATAAAACAACATACATCTTCTCTATATATATTTTTATTTTATTTATATATAAATAATAGGGTGGAGTTTTGACCATAGTTCTTAATTCTGAACACCTGTACCGAATTAGGATTCCAGCATTCTGAACAACTGTACCGAGTAGGATTCCAGCCATGTCCTGATTATACATTGGGATAGAAATTTTGTTTTAAAACTCCATATATATATATATATAAACGGTTGTTTATTAATTAAAGCAAAACCTTTCTTGTAGGGTTTGCGGACAAAACCAATACCAGCTTCAACTGAATCTTGCTACATTATATTTGTTGACCAGGAAATTTTGGGATCTTTTGCTGAGAGTATAACAAGAAGTATATTTTTTTTTTTCTCTAATGCAGATGTTTGATTTGATCGCTGGTTCCTTCATATGTTCTTTTGTCCACTGAGTGTGAATCTAACTGTGTTGGATTGAAGAAGATGGCATTAGGGCGATCTCTGCGTTACACGAGATTAATGGGGAGAGATGAATCGAACGAGAAACTGAAGATCAGTGAAGAGGAGATGGAGGAAAGACGTCAGAAAATTGCTCAGCAATTGAGAGAGAGAATCTTGAAGGAGGCAGATTTCCCGAGGCAAAAACCAGGATTGAGAACAAAAGTTCGCAGTTTTAATATAAAAATAGGTCAAT
>ML791152.1:295175-315213 GCA_009831015.1 Picea engelmannii
GAAGGACCACAAGCCTTTTTAAATTCAAATAGGACTCATCATGGTGAACCTTGGGAGCATTCTAAGAAACAAACACATACATTATGCGAGGGAAAAAAATATGAAATTAAATACTAAAGAGTGTGCCGTTCAAGGATTCCTTTAGGAGTCGTTGTATTAATTGGGATATAATGATTTATATCATTTGGATTATAAAATATGATATTTTTAAAAGTAAATTCAGATTTATCTTATTTTTGTGAAAAAAAATTAAATTTAATTTGAGATTAAGATAAAGAAGTTAATTTAGATTATATTATTTTCAATATATAAAATGTAAAAAAGGATTAAATTTGAGATTAAGATAAGTCATTATTAAGTATATATTTTTTTAGATGCGAAAAGTATTATACTCTATCACTCATGTAACACACTTTAGTGTAAATTTTTTGTTAAGCATACTTACATCGTTTTCAAGTAAGATGATAAGGATTTAATAATTAACAAAAGGTTAAATGATTTGTAAACAAGTAAGATAATAAGATGATAAAGATTTAATAATGAAAAAGGTTAAATGATTTGTAAATTAGTAAGATAATAAGATGATAAGGATTTAATAATTAAAAAGGTTAAATGATTACTTTTTGATTATGTATGAAATAGATAAAATGTGGAAAATAGAAAGCAGTAAAGTACAATCATCAACCATCCATAAAATAACATAAATTTTCTCTAGATAATTCTTACAGGAGAAAACCCAACTAGAAGGTGAGGTTGTTATGCTCTTTTTTCTCTGGTATGGAAATAATACAAGTACAAAGGAGAAGACTCTCTCTATGGAGCTACTAGAGACCTGTGGGTTGTTAGGATGCTATAGAACATTAACCCCCTTTTTTATTCTCTCTAATTTCTCACTCCCAATTGTTCTTCTCTGCTATGGAACAAAATACAATAACATAGAATGAAACCCCTTCTCCTCCTCGTGACCCTGATATTTAACATAGCTCGATAGCCATCTAGGGGTAGGTTTTTGAATTCCACAACCCTTAATTGTGATAGGGTTTTGGACCTTCTAGAATATTTTTGAAATTACATGTGTGGCTATCCCCATATGCGTGAGTAATAGGGGTTAGCGTGGCATCCTCTCGTACCATGGTGGTCAACACGAAAGGTCAACTTGTGGGAGGCATAACTTTTTCATACGAGCTCCAATTGATGCAATGTTTGCAATGTTGGAAAGGTCTCTATGTGTAGAATAGCGTCACGTGATATAAGATATATTGGAGAAGTTTTAACCCAAATAAATGTCGTTTGATGCCTCAAAATGGCTCCAGAAGGTTTTAAACCCCAATTTTTCAAACTGAGACCTACCATTAAATGACCCTGCAAGTTGACTCCTCCATTTTTTTTCCACTCTAAAAGAATCGATATAGATGAAAAATAATATAATGATCCAATTGAGATCATACCTTCCCATTTAGGGAGGCGTTTGGTCCCCAAAATATTTACTGAATGAGGTGAGAATTTTTTTCCTCTACCTTCTCCCTAGAGTACCACTTTTCTTTACCTGGAAGTTATCCTTTCAACCTAGTCTTCCAAAGATAACATTATTGCGGGAAAAATGCACTTCAATAGATAGGGGTACTCTCTAGTACGAGGTCCCAATTAAAATACACATCATTTGGATTAGGAGACCCATTTGGATTCTATCCCAACTACCGTTACTGGGTTGGAGGGTTGAGTGAATGATTTGAATGCAAGGGGGTATGAAAATTGAAAACTAAACTACTTTTTGAAAGGAAATCTACTATATTCTATCCTATCTAGGAGAAACTAAGAGTAATTGACAAACCACTTTAAATGCTAAAATTCCATGCAATAAATTTCTTTAAAATAGTTGTTAGAGACAAACAAGGGTTAATGGCACAAGTATATGAAAGAAAAACCATATTAGTCTAATCTACACACTCATATACATAAAACCTTCTCATCATCTCAAAAAAATTAATAAGAGAGAAAACAAAAACTGTAGAAACTTATGTGCACAAAAGAGAAGTCTATAAGGGCAACAAAATTCTTACAATGTTTCCATGACAACCCAACATTTACTTGAAATAGTTCAAAGTAAACCACTATCAACAAAACAATATTTCTCTCAAGAAAATTGGCCTTGAGAGCTTCTCAATATTATCTTAGAAGATTAGTTCCCCAAAATTAAAAAGTTGAAGAGCCCCTATAAAGTGGGTTTCTTCTTGAATTTATAACTCCCTAAGTAACTTCCTATTTGGGGTTCTTGGGTTCTGCAAGAAGCAATTGCATGTCTCTTCATCTCCCCTTTCAAATTTTGATCCAGGTGGATATTGGTGGCCAACCATATGTTCCACTAATTCAGAATGGTTCCACATCTTGGAAGTTTTTCTACAGTTTTTTGGGTCCCAAACTTTTGGGGCCGTTTTGAGGCCCTAAATGATGTTTTTTTGGGCATGATAACGCCTAGCATGTAGAAAAAGGTAGATGCTAGGACACTCAAAATGTCTACTTCTCAATTATACCTTTTTGACGGTATACCAAGTGTCCCAAAGGGAGATCTTATGAAAATGTTATGCCACTGGGAAGTTGACATATCAACTAACCACATCGGGCCCCACAAAAATTTTGGCGTTTCATCTTTTGGGGTTAGGGTTTTGGATGTTTAGGGTTTTCTCATTGATTCTTTATGTTAAAAGGCCTTTTCTGACTCTTTGTAATCAACTTATTTCAAATGAGAATAGCTGACACATTTATCTCTTCAGGGATAAGCTACCACCATTCTAAATAGCTTGTGTGCTTTTCATTTTATAGTATTTTGTGTTCCAAACAATGATTAATAGAATCTAAGTTTAAATGTATTACTTTTTTTTTGCAATATATATGTGTGTTTCCTTGTTATATCTCCGACTTCATGTTGTTCTCAATAAAATATGGATCAGTGGTATCATAACAATCTGCTCTCTTTTTTTTCTCTGTCCATGTCCCCGACAAGGTCAGGATATTGAGGGTTGGGTCTTGAACTGGTTGAACTTGGGGAACAACACTTTTGCTCGCCCAAGTAGACTCCCATGGTATAAGAAAAGAGAGATGACGGAGCAAGAGATCCTATCAAACTATTTCTCGAGGAATCCCTCATGCAAAAGAGGAACCATATGATGGATAACTTTTCCCATATTGATCCTTCGATGGTTTCCAACAACAACAGAGGCACCTTCAACCAAAAATAACTTCGGAGGTACGATGTCCTTTAAGGTACAAGTTAACTTTGATATTCCTATATTTGAAGGCTATATAGACATCGACGCTTTGGAAAAATGGTTATGTCTGCTAGAGGATTATTTCTCTACCCAACATTTTTCCAACGGTGAAAAAATCACCTTAACGCCCCTTAAATCCCTTCCCCACGTCAGAGATTGGTGGGAGAATTACTGTGAGGAACATGCCGGAGATGAGTCTACAATTTTTGGGCTAGGACTCACTTGGGCAGACTTTTTTGATGCCCTCAAGGAGCAATACTACCATGCTGGAAACTATGATGACAAGTTCACGAGATGGACAAATCTGCATCAGGAGAGAGACTAGATGGTGTTGCAGTACACCAACATATTCCATACCTTGCACACAAAGTTGGGTATTAAAGAATCTGAATGGCACTTGGTTCTGAATTACCGTAGTGTCCTACATAGGTACATCCAATAATATATGGAGTTCCTAGACATCTTGATGTAGACCCCCCTTATCTCTTAAGGACTGCACGACCTCCTGGTCTAGGATTGTTCAAGAAACTGAGTCTGATTGACTCTTTGGCCCTCAAGAACCTCAAATACACTTAACATGCCCCCTTTCCCTTAAAGCACAGGTTAAATGGAATCTGCGACATTCTCCTTAATGCATTTAAGCTTCAACGTGTTTAGACGCTAACTCTCCTAGTTAAACCCCTCCCTTTATGTGACTAAGGCTGTGACCAGTCGCCTAATCGAAAGGCACATTGCGACTTCGTGTATCGGGCCTTTGCATGCGATTCACTCTGACTCTCCTGACTTCTGAAATCCCGATAGGATTATAGCTCATGCTAGCCCCTCTATTCCCTTTCATTGATGTGGCTCTTTGCTATGACCATGGGCCAATCTTTGAGCACTTCACGATTTCGCGTCTCGTGAGTTCACACTTCACGATTCGTCTCCCTAGATGCTCAAAAGTCGATATCTCTTCTTGAACCGACGACTCATATCAAATCTTCACGGTTTCGAGTTTTGCGAGTTCCCAGAACCCTTACCTCGGATTTCCCGAGTTTCAAAATCCCGAAAAAACCAGATCTATGGTTCAAATCCCTCCTTCGATCAATGGTTGTGATCTTTTCGTGATTTCACAATTCATGACTTTGGAGTCTCCTTGCCTCCATTCTCTCAATAGCTGAAATTGCGATGGCACTGGATCAACGGTCCATACCCCCCTTTGATCAATGAGTCAGATCATGTCGCGATTTCGTATTTCACGAGTTCTCGCAACTCAACCTTTGACTCCTTCGAGTCATGAGTCAGCGAAATGTTGATCTCTCGCCATGTGTCCTCCTTGACAACGGTCGGTCTCGATGATTTCAGAATGATCAATGGTTGTGATATTTTCGCGAGTTCTCACTTCGCGAATCCTCACAACTCTGCTCTTTGACCTTTCCAGTTTGCGAGTCAGAAAAATGCTGATCTCTCACCATGTGTCTTATTGTGATGGACGATTCTGATGATTTCAGAATTTTGTGACCTTGTTCCTCCTGTGTACGTTCAAAGATTTAATGTTAGTGAACTTTACCTTGATCAGATGACTACGATCTGTTTGCACTCAGATTGAACGATTGAGATCTTTCCTCCTCTGCACTTGTTCCTTGTTGTCTGGACACTGATCGGATGGTCGATATCTTCCCTCTGAGCTAAATCTTTCTTCGGACTTAGAATATTTTCGAAAGGATTTAAAGGCTTTGACCTTTATCCTTCCTACGAGTCCATTTCTTAGATCTCGCTAACACTTCTTAGAAAGTGCTACTCCTCCTGAGCTTGATCTCTCCAAAGATTTCGATATCCCAAGCACTTCTTTCTTTTCTGGGAAATTCATCAACTCAGATCCAAAGATTCTTGAAAATAATCCTTTCTTGCCTTCATGGTGTTCTTTCGCTCTCGTCCTTCGACTTCTTTACGGAGTCGCTTTGACTCTTCGTCAAATTCCAGGTCTGTGCACTCTTTGCAACAGATATTTACACAAGATTTGAGTTCTTGTGACGACTGTGCACTCCTTTCGGCAGTCGCTTTACACTTCCTGCAAAGAAAGTATTACGCTATTTCTCCTGAACTTTACGAGTCAAAACCGACCTTGTCAATGCACTCCTTGCGGATTGTGTGCACACCTTGCACCGGCTCATGAAGAAAAACACTTTAAATTCTTATGAAATCATTTCAAAGCTACATACACTCATAGCAAGATTCATTCATTTTTGAAAAGATTAAGACAACAACAGAGAAATTGAAAACACTATTCACACCATACATTGGATCATTTTTTCTCTGTTATCTTTAATCAAAATCAAGAAAACAATTACAACTAAAATCAAAGCAACAACTACTACTCTGATATTCCTACTTGCTCATAATTCTAGTAACCCCTCTTCTGGGCGTACAAAATCTCTCTTTATATAAAAGAAACAAACTAACTGTTATCTAATTATGGTTACATTAAGACTAGGGTTAAGCTCCCAAGTCACGCGTGCTCATTTTGTCTCCATGCGTGTGATCTTTCCTCTTTTGTTTTCTACATCTTCAAAATATTTGCAGTACTGGCTAGCGTTCGAGACTCCATATTGGCTCTCAGGCACTGAATTGTCCTACTGCGTGTACTTGCTGATGATGCTCCTGCATCACATCTCCTCACCGGGAGCCTCTTACCGATATGCTGTCAAGATTGAGAAAAAATTCAAGAAAAGAATAAGCAAGATTTTTGTTCTTCAAACCCGTCATAGTAGAAGCACGATAAAGGTGGCACTAAATCCTAGAGAAAAAGACAGAGCAAGGATGGCCAATCCTAGGAAAAATAGTCCAATCCATAGGCAAAAAATGGTAATGGGAAGTCGAAGAAGGACACTGGAAAGTGGTGTGAGTTCCACACAAGCCCTTGGCACAACATTGATGAATATCCCTCCAAACAGTGATTGTTGGCTGAGACGAAATCGTCAGAATCAGATGCTAACTCAGAATCTGATTTGGAACATGATAAGGGAAAATAAATGATTAACAAAAAACCTAGTGTCACCATCGCTACCACAAAATTCCATCTAGAGGAACTAGAGGAGCCTAAAGAAGGGGATCACCTCTTCCACTCACATATGTGGGTGAAGGGGACCCCACTGCATTTTATTGTTGACAATGGTATCCATAAGAACCTAATCTCAACAAAAGTCATGAAAAGGTTGAACCAATGACACCACACCCTCAACCATACACCATCAATTGGCTTAGCCAAATATGGGATATCCACGTCAGCCAGTAATGTCACCTGCTCTATGGCATCAAATCCCGTAAAGATGATGTATTGTGTGATGTTGGTCCCTTTGAGTTTGTGATGTTCTTTTAGGACAACCATACATGTGGAAGCATCATGCTATTTATGAATCTAGGCCTCGTAATGTCATTATTATTTTGGGAGGTCAACTCTAGAAGGTACCGAAGGTAGTCCCAACTACTATGGTCTCTTTGATATCTATGAAGCAATGCATAAAGATGGTCTCTCAGACTGGGATATTTTTCCTCTTTATGGTCTAATTGGAAGGTGAATGGAAGGTCATTGCAACCACCAAAACCTCTACACAATGTCTGTCTACACAACAATAATAGGTGTACAAGATAGTAGAAGAGAAAAAAGACATTTTTTCCTTGCCTATTGGGGTGCCTTTGCATTGTTAGGTAAATCACTCAATTGATTTGAAACCCAATGCTCCTCTACATAAAAACCTTGTATACAGGAGTTATATTATGGAGAACGAAGAAATAAAACACCAGATACAAGAGATAATTCTGAAGGACCACCTCTGACCAAGCTCCTCACCTTGTGGGAGCCAAATTGTTCTGGCACAAAAGAAGGGTAGGACATGGTGACTTTGTGTTGATTGCAGAGCCTTGAACAAGATCACAGTCAAGAACCAGTACCCAATCCCCCAGATTGATGATCTTCCATAACTCAAGGGTGCCAAATTCTTCAGTAATATTGATACAAAGTCAGGATACCACCGGGTTCTGATTGAGAAAATTGATGTATGGAATATAACATTCATGTATAAATAAGGTCTCTTTTGGTGGTTGGTCATGCTACTTGATTAATTCCCTGACCAAATTCATGCAAGTGATGGATGATATATTGCAACCATTCACAAACGTCTTTATGGTCATATATGTGGATAACATCCTCATATTTATAAAAACATAGGAGGAACATTTTTAGCACATTCAACAGGTCTTGGGCACCCTACAAAAGAACAAGTTATATGCCAATTTGGAGAAGTGTTCCTTCAATATGCAGAGAATCCAATATTTGGGATACATTGTGGATGAGCAAGGTGTGGATGCAGATCTATCCAAGATCCAAGTAATTTGTGATTGGTCGGCCCTGAAGACATTGACCGAGCTTCACAGCTTCTTAGACCTTTCCAACTTCTACCACAGATTTATGTTGGTGTTCTCTCAGATCACTTGGGCCCTAAGCCAGGTGACCAACTATGGAACCAAGGCCAAATTTGTTTGGGTCGAATCACAGCAGAAAGCATTCAAGGATTTGAAATTCTGCCTTTGCTCGACACCAATCCTTATTCGACTATACCTATAAAAACCATTTGAGATTGAGATATATGCTTCATATGATGCTATCAATGCAATCCTCACTCAACATGGGCATATGGTGGCCTATCACAATGAAACACTATCTAATGTTGCTCGTAGATACCCCACCTACAAAAAACAAATGTACTCCATTGTGTAGGCATGTTGAGAGTGGAAGCATTACATTTCGGGAAAGGAAATGATCATCCACATTGATCATAGGCCTCTTTAATTCATGCAGACATAAGGAAAGTTACATAATGAGTGCCATTAGAAGTGGTCCACGTACATGCATAAATTCCACTTGAACATCAAGTACAAGAAGGGTAGCACCAACCATGTCACATAATTCCTTAGTCAACTCCCAATTGTGGCTCTAACCATAGTTCTTAACTTCTACAACAATTATACAATAGTGACTTTGAATTTGCTACTACATTTTAGACATTGAGCACAAACAAACTAGTTCTAGACTTTCATCTCCAGGATGGATTGCTATGCCATTTGAGCCATCTCTGTGTTCCTTCAAGCAAGCGTGCAAATATGATTTGGGAAGCTCATTATAATTGATCGACATGACACTTTAGCATGGAAAAAAAGTGCCAATACTGCAAAATAATTTTTATTGGTTGAAGCTTCTACAAGATGTTTGGAAGTCTATTGAATCCTACACTACCTGCACCATTTCCAAACCCGCCATCAAGAAATAAGGGTTATACACCCCTCTTCCTACTGTCTACCTTCAATCAGACATGGTAATGACTCTGTCTTTATGGTCATTGATTGATTCTCTAATATGGAAGTTTTGGAACCCTGGAAGAAGAGTATCATAGTTGAGGCCACCATTAAGATCTTATTTGAACGTGTT
Source organism: Picea engelmannii (assembly GCA_009831015.1). Classification (NCBI taxonomy): domain Eukaryota; kingdom Viridiplantae; phylum Streptophyta; class Pinopsida; order Pinales; family Pinaceae; genus Picea; species Picea engelmannii. The sequence goes on from ML791152.1 coordinate 303,906, forward strand.
TAGGCTCATTTTGGGCTCCCATGGACCATTATTTCAGATCAAGACAATAGGTTCTTCAGTTCTTTTTAGTCCAATCTATCGTCGATCATGGACACCAAGCTAACCAAATCGACTACCTTCCACCTACAGATTCATGGAAAAACAAAGGTAGTCAACAAGATGATTTTGCATATCCTAAAGATGTACAATTCCAAAAATCCATGCACATGGGATGAGAGATTTCCTTATGTTCAACATAGAAACAACAAAGACCTTCACAACTCTATTGGTATCCATTTTCAGGTGTGCTTAGGGTTCCATCCATTGGCCTCCATTGATGTAGTTATGCCCATAGAAGCTGTGCAGGAAGAGTTCTCCCATGCTCAGACTGAGGATGATCAAGCAACCAAATTTTTTGAATGAATTCAACACGTCCAACAACAAGTTCATGATATTTTGTAGAAATCCAATGCCAACTACAAGCAATTACATGATTAACATTAGGAACCACACAAGTTTTAGGTGGGAGATAAGGTATGGTTTCATTTTCAAAAAGAGCGCCTCACAAGACCCCATCAGAAGAAGGGATAATTTTAAGGATGGAAATGTATCTCAGAATGTAGAAACTTGGTGAATCTTACTAGTCCTTAATATGCAAAATATAAAATGTTTGGAAAAAATTTTGTAAAAAATATTCAAACTTATAAGGATATTATATAGATTCTATAAAATTTGGGCTATTTTCAAGGTAAAAAAATTTTATTCTATAGAATTTGGATGAGTCACTTTTAGAAAAAAATGGAAATTTGCGAATATTTTTTCTTGAAAAAGCATGGAAAATTATCCCATGGTTGAAATTTAGCCCCTAAAATTTTCCTTGATCACAAGATCCTCCCACTCTAATACAAGCCTTACACCATCACCAAGTATGTGGGTGAGAATTATTTTGAGTTAAGTATTCCCCCTTTCCTTGGATTGCATCCTCGTATTTAATGTGGTACCGCTTCGACCATATTTTCCACCTCTCCTAGACACTTCGGACGTGGCCAAGCACTTGTACCCTACATAACTCAATCATGTCTGCATTGAATTGGTGATGGTTTATCATATCATGGACACCAAGACAAAGGGAACCCACCAACAGAACATCCAACTCTATCGGGTCATTAAAGTAGGGAAATTTCTTCATCAGGGAAAGTGTCTCACCAGAAGTCAGATTCAACAGAGGTTTTCCCATATGATGGAGTAAAATGATGCAATGTGGGCCATTTCTTCATAATTGGGGGAGGAATGATCCAGGTGGATATCGATGGCCAACCACCTGTTTCACTAATTTATAATGGTTCCACATGTTGGTAGTTTTTCTACATTTTTTCAAGTCCTAAACTTCTGGGGCTATTTTGAGGCCCTAAATGATGGTTTTTTTGGCATGAATATGCCTAGAATGTAGTTGATGGTATATGATATTCCATTCAGAATGTTTACTTCTCAGACATATCTTTTTGACGGGCTACTGAGTGCCCCAAACAAAGATTGTATGCAAAAGTTATTCCCTTAGGAAGTTTACGTATCAACTAACCACATTGAGCCCACAAACCTTTAAGTTTTTCATCTTCTGGGGTTAGGGTTTTCTCATTGATTTTTAATGTTAAAATTCCTTTTAATGCTCTTTGTAATCAATGTCTTGTGAATGAGGGATAATCTACCACCATTTTAGATAGCTTGTGTGTTTTTCATTTTACAGTGTTTTGTATTCCAAACAGTCATTAATATAATATGCGTTTAATTGTATCACTGTGTTTCTTGCAATATCTATGTGTGTTTCCTTGTTATATCTATTCCTTCGTGTCATTCTCAATATAATCTGGATCAACTTTCTTTTCATGAGTTACAAAATGTACAAAATTGTGTAACAATGATATAAAAAGATAAAAGAGAGGGTGGTTGAGAATGGTTTCGGATTTGATGTTGTGTCCCCTTCATTTATCCCTGTACTTCAAGTAGGCTTGCTAGACCTCATGTTGTCCCAAACCAAAAACAATTTTGTGGTAAAGGAGTGACTCTAGGGAAGCCTTGTGAGAAACTAAATTTTGTGAAAGATTCTTCATATCCCTAGCTAAATTAACCATGAAGGATTGGATCATAGTATGTGTCCTTGCTGGCTTCACGAGGTGGTTGTCCATCAATTCCATTGTCACTTTGGTCACAACCCTAACATCTATTTGTATCTACTTCATGTTATTTTTTACCTCTAAAAATGTCTTTTCATCGATCTTCATCTTTCCTAACTCTTCGATATAGGGAAGGTGGCCTTTATGAGCTAATATATAAGATGAATTATGAAGTTGTGCATAGATAAAAAATGAATTCTTCAACTCTTTTTCAACCTTTTCACCGGCTTGTTTATAGTTGTCAAGTGTAGTGTAATTGATCTTTCTTTCCCACTCTGATATGCATGGTAATTATGTTGGGGCATCTGGATTCTTAGTAATCCAATGCTACATCTCATTCAAATCTTCTCTGATGGTGGTGAATTCTATATTCGTGGCCTAGGATATGCTATGTTGTGCCATGATATGTGTCGCCAATTACTAGAATACTTGTATATTCACGTACATATATGTTTCCATCTTGCGGAGTTCTGGCCTAAATCCATTGACGTACAACCTCAATTATTTGATGCTCTCCTTGTCTCTTTTACTGCACATGACCTCTTCTTACAACTCTTTTATCTTTTCTTTATTTTCATTCTCGCGCACCAAATATCTAAGATTTTATTTTAATTCCAATGTGAAAGAAACATCAACTAAAGCAATCGAAAGTGGATCATATCTGATGTTTTCCATCACATTGATTTCGATCATTACTGATAATGGGGCCTTTCCAATCACCAATAATTTTCTATTTTTTCACAACACTATTTTACTAGAATCCTTATCGAATATGAAGGTTGTTGGGCTCACGATTTGGTTAAATTAATGATGATGATTAGATCCTTTTTGTTCGATATTACATGTATATTTTACTATTTTGAAAAAGTTTTGAAGGATTCTTATATCAAATCGACATAACTTATACCAGGTACGTATGATTGAAGTTTTGTGATGGTTTCAATTTTAATTTATCATGATTTAATGATTCCAAGGAGCTAATGCAGGATCTGTGTGTCACAGGGAAAAATTGCATGGCATTTTTCCATCCAGCATCTCATCCAACACTATTACAGGAAACTAACTTAAATCTTAATTTGTGGGAGCATGGAGTGGAATATGAAATATCCGACACATGGGTTTTGTGCGTAACATGCCCAATTAGGTCCCAAGTGGGTCGTTTCCTGAAATTATGAATGGATTGAGAGTCATTTGTATTTTTCAATTCGGCATCCAGTACTCCATCCGACACTGCGTCCGACACTCCATCCTGCACTAAAACCATGGGCGAGTTGGTGGTTATCATATCGGTGGCCAATGATGGAAAAATCAGATACATGGGTTTTTCTTGTGCTCGTGGCCTCCAACTACTGAGCTTATGGAAACTTGGATTGGGTTGTTATACTGGGCGTTTATTGGCTCGCTTAGTTTCTAGAAGCCATCGACAGTTAAAACACATTAAGTGTAATTTACTGTTTTTAGAGGAGGTCGACCCTTCCAGTGGTGACCTCTCAGCTTGTAACCTCTATAAATACCACAACAGTGGTCAGACAAATAGCTAAGCTAGGGATTGTTAAGTTCATAATCTAGCATTGTTTTTGTTGTTTCAAGACATTTTCATAAACTTGTGTAAACTTAAGAATAGAGTTCAATTGCTTATTAATTTGATTAGTTACTTGTTGAGTAATTTTGATTAGTTTACTTTCTATAGAAGTTTCCATAGGTTAGTTATTTGATTGCTTATTAGTTTACTTGCTGAATAAGTTTCCATAGGTTAGTTTGAATAGGGTAGTTGCTTGCTTGTTTACTTATTTTAATAGGATAGTTGCTTTCTTGTTTATTTGCTTACTTGTTGATGTTCTTTGATTTTGAATAGATTAATTAGATTAGTTTGTTGGTGTTCATTAAATAGATTAAATAGATAGTCTGCTTTTTATCATTGTAATGATTAAGTTAACTTTCTTAAAGTAGGGTTTTCGTTTGCTTTCTTAGGACTATCCATCGATCCATTGTTCAAAAGTCACTCAGGGTAAATAATTTAAGTTCTTTGATAGGGTTTGACCATTGATAGCCTTTTCTTAAGTAGATTAGCACTCATATAGCCCATTTTCTTAGTTAGACTATACTACCTCTAGCCTTTCTGCCTTGGCACATATAGTGCTACAACTCTAAGTTTACTTACCTCGAGTTGAAAATTTAATTCAGGGTTTTTAGTGCATATAGAACACCCAACATTTTTGGCACCATTGTCGGGGAGTTGTCTCAAGGAAGGAATTAGATCATTTCTAAACATTAGCATTAGTTTGGTGGTGGGGGAACTTTAAGACGAGAGGTAAGAACCTTCGCATCTGCTATAGCAGGTTCCCCTAAACCCAATGGTATTTTTTTTTTTTTCTTTCATGAATAGACCTAGAGACCCAAAATGTAGATATATTAAATCTAAATCAGATCTTTCAACCAAGGTTCCTTCTGACCTTTTTGGGGTAAGGAATGTTCCACTCATAATCTCCACAGACCGATACTGAAAAACAAGAGCTAGCTCAACCCAAAGAGATAAAGTTGTCTCTGAAGTGACTAAGACATGGAGCACTATATACCAAAAAGTTGAAGCATCAGTAATAGTGGGACAGAAGGCAAGACCACTCGAGCCCTCTGCAAAACCAAGCAACAAAACCTTTGTTTTCTTACCCCACTAGGAAAATCAATTCAAAGGTGACCATTAGTTTGGAAGAACTCTCTCAAATCCTAGCAATAGCTAGGATCTCTTATTCTCAGGAAGAACACATCTTGATAATAGCCAAGAACTTGTATACCTCTCTAGAAATATTAGAAGAATCAAGGTCCTATGAGCTACAAAATGATTTTCCTTTCCAAAACGTGAAGGAAGCTGAAAAATTATGGACTACATCCAATGGAGAGGAATAATTAAGACCTAAGATTGAGGACTTCACAACATCCATCTCAACAGATCCTTTATGTACTTCATAAATCAATCATCCAGAAGAAGAGGACCCGCATAGCATGATGAAGGAGAGCATAGAAATTACTGTTGATGAACATCAAGATTACATTGAAATTTGGTTTAAAGAGGTCATCAGGCCACAATACTATTCTCTTCTTCAACACCTTCGGATGCCAAAACAAGTAGGTTGGTTGGTTCTTCATATCCAGGTAATCACTGCTATGACTTTTTTATATGTGGATATGAGTATGATTCTTATCTTGCTTCGCACATGGTTACATTGGAAAAGTTCTTACACTTGAATAAATATTTTCCTTTATTTTTAGGTAGGGTAGGATAATAAATAAAAGTTGCATGTTGTTACTTTAGCTTAAAGTCTAATGCAGCCTCATTTTACATTTTATTTTAATAAAATAACTATGAGATACGTGTTCCAGTGAATTGATCTCATTGATCTCATTAGTCTTTGATATTTTAGAGTGTGGTTTTTGACAAACCATTCTAGAGATTTCTGTAGGTATTTATTTCACCAAGAGTAGACAATTTCAAGGATATTTAAATGAAGGATGTTTCTTCAAAATATTGCTATATTTGAACCTTGTTGTCTACTAAGCATCAAATGATTAATGACTTGTTGTAATTAGCCATATTTTTGCAAATATTTTCATCTTCTTTTTTCTCAAGGCATCTTAAATAACATCTGCTCTTAAAAACCTTCACCACTATATAAGGAAGTGATACCATAACCATCAAGCTTAGAGGTCACTTGTACAGTTTCCACAATAACCCTAACTAAGTAAGTAAAGTATCTTTATTAAAGAGGAACAAGGAGGTCTGATTAGTGGTTAGTCATGGAAACATCACAATAACTTAAAAAAAAAAGTGAGATGAGCCTAAAGATACCTTTATGTTCTTTCCCAATAGTACCATCCACTACAAAATAAAAATGCTTAATTATATCATATATTTATATAGGCTACGTCCGCATAAGTACCCCTTACATCAGGACAATCACTAAGGAATATATAACAGAAATTCATCCTCTAACATAAATACCATCACAATTGAAAGAAAGGAAAAATTTGTTTTCAGAGTTGTACCCCCATCTTCTTGCACAAAGAAATCTTATACTAAAAATCTTAAAAGATGGAGGGCCAGTCTCTGAGGGTGTAAGAGGATAACCCATCGAGATATTGAATAGGTCTGCTGGCAGCGGGTACTGGTCTGTGGTATGACTAGGTAAACCCGTCGGAGTACTGAACATGCTTGTTGGCAGCCGGGCATTCTACCTAGCGAGGATGGTAATTTGACAAAAAAACAGTAGTAAGAAATTCCTAAATATTAAACTTTTCCTGATGTATGACATTACTTGTAGACAAAGATGACACGAAGTATGTATGGTTAAGCCAAGGTTAATAAACTCCATAAATTTTCCATTGGGAACTATCTTTGAGACTATCTCAAAACTCTCTCACCTAAATCTTCTTAACTATATATAGGATGTTCTATCCTATAGGTGGGGCCATATTCTAATCATCTCGTCAGACCGAAATGTGAAATTTATCTCTACACTTAACAAGTTGTAAATCTTTGGCTGTTGGGAGAATTGACTAGTTTCCTATATTTTTTATTGTGAGGTGTCACAATAATTATGTGTGGGGGAGGGGTTTCATGAGCTAATAAATGATAAATATTGCCTATCTATAATCCATGAGAAGAAGAAGTAGAATATTTATAAAATGTTTTTATATTTTTTTCATGATATGGGCTATTATATCAACAATTATTTTTTATTGAAATGCTAAATTAGATACCACTGACATCACTGTGTGTTATAAGCCTGATGTGCATTTTATTTATTTTTATGTTTATATAGTGGAATACTTCTTAACTAGTTCTTTGTGACAATTACAGATCGATAACACATTGTTAAACTCACTACAGATCTGTGTTACACACCTATGAACATAGGAACAAGGTTAAGTGGCTCTGTATTAGGCTAGGTATTTAGCTCAATATGGTTTTGATTTGGAGTTTTCTAGATGAGAATCTATGTATAGGGAGCTAGGCCAGGGTTTCCAAAAGATGAGTTGGAAATATAGAATGGGGCAAGGTAGTTATACTCAGTAGCATTTAGGATAACCCATTCACAATTGATTTGAAAACAAACTGTCCAAAAGTGCAACGACTGTGACAGAAGCACAACAGAAAAACAGGGGTCAAAGATGGGGCTATAAATTTTAACCATAACACATTTTACAAAATGGGGAGAGGTTTTTGTAGATAAGTTTTTTATTAAGATAAACCTCTCTCATGTTTTTTAAATTCATTCCCATGGTCTTGTAATATGTGCCACAAAATAATGACTAAAATAGAAAATTAAGTTGGAGAATTTGATTTTCTGAGATGGGCCTCCAAGAAAGTTAAATATCTCCCACTATATTATACCTGTGTAAATATTGAAGGAGGTTATTATTATTTGGTATTTCCCTAGAAAAAACCTCCTTTGGTTTTCCAAAATTCATCTTTATTTGGTCAAAAACCTATTTTGAAAATAATGACTAAAACATGAAATTAAATTGGAGAATTTGATTTTTTGAAATAGGTCTCCAAGAAAGTTGAATATGTCCCAATATATGATACCTGTGTAATCATCGAGGGAGGTTATTGTCATTTGGTATGTCCTTAGAAAAAAATCTCCTTTAGTTTTCCAAAATTCTTCTTTATTTGGTCAAAAACATCTTTTTAAAATGATGACCAAAAACAAAGTCAAAAGTGCAACATGGTCTTTTAGAACACTTTTTGTGACTTTTCCTGATCCATTTTCTGATGTAGTAGTGCCTGGCCATGTGTTTCTGAAGCTTGATGTCCATGTTGTCCTTTTTCAAGAGCATCTCCAGGTGTTCATTGACTCTGCCAAGACAATACTTTCTGTCCTTTTCAAATTTTGTCGCAACGATGCCTTCAATGTCTTGTTGACATAGTGAAGGTAGATACTTTGTTTTTTAAGATTTCCATTTTTGACTATTAGCTCATTTCCAATTTAACAAGCCATTGAATTTTCCTTTTTACTTCTTGAAAATTCTTGATAAGATGTCTTCCCAAGTACGAAATAATGTGGCCAATCCTCATAACAACCTATTCCACCATAGCCTCATCAAATTGCTTGTTATAGTCGAGTTGGAAAAACAGGGGAAGACATGGGATGAGTTCATTTATTAATTTTCAAACACCCATATCACAATCAAGACCAACAATGAGACACTTGATCTAAGGAATTTTACTCCTTCCAAACCCCATTCTCCAAAGACTCCAAACCCTCCTACTCAAGATACCCCTCTACCAGAACAAAATACTAAGAAACTTGTTAATACCCCTACAACCTCATCGAGAAAGAAGACTAAGAAGCCTATTGATAACTCTCCAATGACCTCAACATCTATTAATCATGCACCCAAAAAGTTACAAGAGGCAATTCAACAAGATTTCCTTGTAGTCCCCATAAATAGAAGAGGAGCCAATCAATTCAAAGGAGGATATTTTCTAAAAAGTATTCGGAATGCAAGTGGGAAATCTAATGTAAAGCATCCAAACACCTCAGATCCCATCCAAGTATCTTCTGATCTCGAAAGTCCCCATAAAATACTTAGGGCAATGTCTGCAGAAGAATTGAAGCCTCATAGAAAGACAAAATCTGAAACTACTTCTCCTCATAAACCCCCTGTTACTCCTACTTCACAGATGCCTACCCCAGATCCTAAAACTGATAGGATTTCTACATATTTCAAGGGATCTAATCCCTCCTCCAAGATATCTGATCTTGCTTCAACCATTGCAAAGCTACAACAAGAAAATGATTAGATGTTGCAACAATTGGAAGAGATGAATACTTTGGATGAGAATCTTCACCATGACAATGCAATACTCCAAGAAAAGGTGAATTCCCTTCAACTATTGGTTGATGAAATGAACAAAAGAAATCACAAACTCAGAGCACAATTGAAACAACATAAGAGGCACAAGACAAAATCTTTAGGGAAAGAAGGAGAAGCTTCTAAAGCTAATCCTTCTCAACAAGTCTAGTCACGTGGAGCAATTCATTTTTGTTTGCAGTGGGGCCTGGAAAATATTAGGTGTGGGGGTAATGTTGGGCTCACCATTTGGTTAAATTAATGATGATTATTAGATCCTTTTTGTTCGGTATTATATGTGTATTTTACTATTTTGAAGAAGTTTTGAAGGATTCTTATATCAAATCGACATAAATTATACCAAGTACGTATGATTGAAGTTTTGTGATGGTTTCAAGTTTAATTCAGCACGATTTAATGATTCGAAGGAGTTAATGCGTGATCTATGTGTCACAGCGAAAAATCACATGGCATTTTTCCATCCAACAATTCATCCGGTACTCCATCTGACACTATTACAGGAAGATAACTTAAATCTTAATTTGTGGGAGAATAAAGTGGAATCTAAAAAATCCAGCACATGGGTTTTGTGCATAATATGCCCAATTAGGTCCCCCATGGGTCGTTTCCTGAAATTCTAAATGGATTGAGAGCAGTTTGTGGTTTTCAATTCGGCATCCAGTACTCCATCCGAAACTGTGTCTGACACTCCATCTTGCACTAAAACTGTGGGCGAGTTGGCGGTTATCATATCGGCGGCCAGTGATGGGAAAATCAGAGACATGGGTTTTTCTTGTGCTCGTGGCCTCTAACTACTGAGCTTCTGGCATTTTTGATTGGGTTGTTATACTGGGCGTTTATTGGCTCACTTAGTTTCTAGAAGCCACCAATGGTTAAAACACATTAAGTGTAATTTACTATTTTTAGAGGAGGTCAACCCTTCCAGTGGCCGACCTCTCATCTTGTAACCTCTAGAAATACCACATAATTGGTCAGACAAATAGCTAAGCTATGGATTGTCAAGTTCAGAAGCTAGCATTATTTTTGTTGTTTCAAGACATTTTCATAAACTTGTGTAAACTATGTTTTTTTAATTTAAATGTTGAAATCATGTTGCTTGAGCTTGTGATTCACCATTGAGGAGTATCCACAACCTACTGGGGGGCCCACCAGTGGTCTGGGTGAATATTTAGTTAGTTTGCTTGTGAATTAGAGTAATGTAATTGTTATTTCTTTTATTTTCTGTACATGTGTTTTTATCCCTTTTTATTTACTGTGTAATTGTTGTTTATAGTTTAATTGTTTTAGTTTCTTGTTGTAGGTTTCTTATGAAAGATAGTGTTAATATGCCATGTCTTTTTAATTAAATAGGAGATAATATTAAGCTTAAGCCACTAACCCTTGTGTGATTAGATGATAGTTATAATTTATGCATGTTGAAATAGGATAATTAGAAGTTAAAACAGAGTATGGATTTAATAGTTTTTTTGGCAAAGTTTCGGTGGATGGATAAATGTTAATTTTAGTTTTGATTCATAGTTTGCTTATTTAGTTGCTATCTAGTTTGCTTATCTAATTTGCTATTTAGTTGGTTTATTAATTCTCTTGTTATATGATGAAATAGAAATAGGATTTGAATTATGTTTTTATGAGTATTTCCATTTGCAATTTAAATTGTTAAAATAGGATTAGTTTAATTTACTTTATGCAATTTCCATTTTAGATCTAGATTGCAATTTCAATTCGAAGTTTGCTTTTGAATTTAGTTCTTAGTTGTAAATCTATAGTAGTATTAATTTGCTTACATTAGCATAGAATGCAATTGAATTAAATATAATAGTGTTTTCATATTGTTGATGATTAATGCACAAATGGAAGAATCACATGGATTTTCAAGGTAGTTGATGTTTTTTCTATAATGGACAAGTTCTCATTAGATTTCCTAATTCATACCTTTCACTTTGCTATAGAAGTTAATATTGAGCTTATCCCTCTTGAGTTATCATTAGTTGTTAAATGCCATCGTGATATCATAAGACACTGAAGACATAACCATCAACACTATATTTGAAGTTTTCTTGCTTTTGTATATTAAAAAATAGTTCTCTTGTTATCATAGATTATGAGTAGTTGTTGATTAACTTTTATTTTCATGATGCCTTTAATTCAATAGATTAAGATTTCCTTTTATAGATTAGAAATACTTATGAAGTTTAACTTAAGAATAGAGTTCAATTGCTTATTAATTTGATTAGTTACTTGTTGAGTAATTTTGATTAGTTTACTTGCTGTAGAAGTTTCCATAG
>ML791152.1:321422-337642 GCA_009831015.1 Picea engelmannii
TAGATGACATGGTTTGAGAAACATCAAGACTACTAGGCATAAACCAAGGGAAAAGTGAGTAGGTCCCACTAAACTCAAAGTGTATGATGTGATGAGACATATTTGTATCTAGATGGAATAAGTTTCTACTCATACTCATGGCTCGTTAATGATAACAATATTATTTTAAGTTGAGCCATCTTGGGAGGAAAGTGAGGTAATGGAAGGAATTTATGCATCCAGAATGATGAAAATAAAAGATAATTACCCATTTCTCTAGTGTCTCTTTACCGCCAAGGAGCATCTATATCCCTGAACGAGTCACTCCAATGTCACAAGACTTACTCCCCTTCTAGAAAGAATCCATATCCCTGATGAAGATACTTGCATTTCCCACATGTTGGACATGCATTTTATAAATAATATACATAAACATCCTAAGTATAGAAGATGTGTGCAAAAGAAGAAGGAATACTCGAGAGTGCATAGTTGAGGCACAACTAGGAGTATAGTGAACAAAGAGAAGAATAAAAAAAAAGAATAAAGAAAAAGAATAAATCATAGAATAAAGAAGGAGAAGAAAGAGGGAGAAAAAGAAGGATGACATCCCGATGAGATAATTATATAAGGACACACAAAAGCATGAAGAACAATATTCAGAGTGAAAAAGAATCATGTAGACAGAAAAGTAGGTGAAAGGAGCCTGAGAAACAAGTGAACTTGAGTTATCATGTATTGTAATAGGGTTTTGTGGATGAACAAAGTAGGGTTTCAAGACCTAGAATTTATGTATATATATGTAATGGGTTGGGAGAATATGGGCTCTTCTTGAGCAATACTGTGGGGCCTATTCCAAGCTGTCGAGAGTTTTCGTTAGTAAGAAGAGTGATATGATAGGATGAGAAGGGGAGAGTTTATGTATGAATGCTAAGGAGATGATGTAGAGAGAGAGAAAGGCTTGCACTGCAGAAAGGCTAGGCTAGGAAAAATAAAATATAACCATGATGTATATTTGTAAGAACAATGCACAAGCTTGAGACAATTACCCAAAAGAATAATAAAGAATCTCAGCATTGTGGATGTAGCCCAGAGTTGGGTGAACCACATTAAATACTATGTTGAATTTATTTTGTGTGATTGTTCATGGATTCTTTTTGGATGCATATTAGAATAGATTTGTCTTATGTGTAATCATTGTGTGATAGTTACAACTGTTACAGAAATGGGGTTATGTTGTAATATGGAATATAATGGTAATACAAATCTAAAATCGCTAAGTATCTAACAAAGAACAGAGACAAAACAACATGCACAAAACTAATAAGTAAGAATGAATACAATGATAACCTCCCATTCCCTCTATACTGTAGAAATATGGTTCCTCCAGTCCCAATAGATACATTGAGTGATACTTCATCTACATGCAAGTGATGCTAAAAGGGTCGGTGTCTGAAGGGTTTTGTTGGTCAAGATAGACTCGAACTTATGGTCTTACAACCATGCACAACACCAACAAATAGTTCCATTGTCAGGACCTGGATTTTGTGATTAAGGGAATGTTTTGGAGGCCGACTAAAAAGGAAATCTCAAAATGGTTAGAAAGGAAGGAACAAGCATTTTCATGAAAAGACAATAGAAACCCAACAAATAGTGGATTCAAAGGTATGTGTACACAGAGCTACATCAAATTTTCTTTGGTGAATTTCTAATTATTCTGATGGAGTGATTAGAAATATTAGTGGAGAATACCAAAAGGTATCGAGACGCAGTGCCAAGGAATTGGAATCCTGAGTTGGTAAGACAACTAAATTATGTAAGTAATAACACTTCTCGTGCAATTTATTTATGGTTGGATAGTATATTAGGAGGATATATTACAAAAATTGTGGTAGATTGTACCCAGTCATACAGTGTTACAGAAATGGATTTATTCAAAGTTCTGCGAGGAAGGTTCAAGAAATCGTTGGGTACGTGGATAAATATGTTGTTGTATGAAAAGTGCGTGATGACCATGGAGTCCGACTATTAAGTGGAGTCACGCACATAGGGGAACTGGGGGATGAAGAGAGGATATTTTGAGGACATGAGAGGATGAAGAAAGTGGTGAATAAGGAAAGGAAGGAATGAGGATGCAGATAACCGAGGAGGGTATACCAAAGGAAGAATACCAGTTTATCCAACTCCATAGAGGAAGGAGGTATAAGAGGCGAGACTGGGGCTGAGAAAGGAGATCCGGACAGTGAGCCAGAGGGGAGAGGACCTTATAGAATAATCCAAATAATTGATATACTACAAATAAAAGGAGATGAAGAGGAGTTCTAGTCCAATCCTATAATATAAGAGTCGTTAAGTCCTACTAAGACTGGATCCTGTGTCAAATCCATGACCCCATGTGCATCACCACAATCAGAAATAACAATTGAAGATTTATCAAAAGAACTTATAGTTAGCAAGGGAGGACAAAGTAGTATCAATCAGAGAAATGGAAGTAGTGCGCAGAGTCAGAGTCAACCAACATCACCAAGAGGAGGGACTACACAAATTAACATGGCAGGGGTAGAAAACACCCTCAGACTTCCTGATTTCCAAGGAGTGGGGTAAGAGGACCCAGAAAAACATTTGTTTTTCTGTGAGACAATTTGGGTTGCTAAGAATGTCCAGGATGAGGCTTTGAATATTGCATAGTTGGAAAAAATATTATAGTTTGTGCGGTAGTCTGGTACATGAAGCTACAAAGTACCATGCCTAAAATACATGATAGGACATTGGAAAACATAAGGGAAGCATTGTTGAAAGAGTTTAAGAAGCCAAAGTCTAAGTCGTAGTACATTACATAACTAAAGGAAATTAAAAAGGTGCAGACTAAATCAGTCTAGGATTTTGATCAAAGATTCAAGAATATGATGGGTAGACTAAATTTCTAGATCAACAACATCAAGAATGATTTATTGCAGGATTTCTACCACATATTCACAGTACCTTGATTCAACATAAGGTTGTGTAACAAATCTAGGCTCTGGAAATTACAATGAAATTGGAATCATATCCTATAGGAGATAGTGGAGGGATGGCATAGGTTCATACACGGTTGGTTGTATTGACAATTCAATTGGAAGAACTTGCAAAAGGGAAGGAGAAACAAGAAAAATTTCAGTGTACCAAGTGTAGGATTGAAGCCCATCACAAGGATGAGTGCCCAACATTCGCACAGTGTTTGGTTAATGGAGTGTTGAATCCATTACCGTGAGGGGGGTATTGGGAGATATGTAAGAAATGGGGAAATCATTCCATTGAGTGTCCATTACTATAGAAGTATCATAGTACACCAAGGAATTTGTTTTACAATTTTTGTAAGTTAGTCGGACATGAAGAGAAGGATTATTGCGCATTTGATTTGATGAGGGAGCGTAATTCAAATATGTACAATATTTAGGAGGATAATGTTGCAACAGAATAAGGTGGTCAAAAATTTAATAATTATAGATGCTTTAATCCAGGGAACAGAGGAAATTTTGGTAGAGGTCGAGGAAGAGGAAATTTTGGAAGAGGAGGAAGAGGACTAATAATATGTTATAATTGCAATCAACCGAGAAAATTAGCTTGTGATTGCTTGAATCCGTGTACAATGTGCACATACTGTATTTTCCTCAAGTAGTTGTTAAATTTCAAGAAAGAAGGAATCCAAACAAAAATCCAAATCATAATGTACATAAAATATCAATTGAGAAACATAATGAAGGGCCAAGAATAGCCATTGTTATGCACAAATGAGCTAGAACAAGGGCTGATGTGATGAATGGAGGGAATCAGATTTATCAATGGGTAGGGAATTTAGTAGGGCCTATGCCAACGTTCTATCCTCATCAAGAAAAGGAGACATATCAGAAGGCAAGAAAATAAATAATTGGACAGTATTGGGGAACATCAACATCATCTATGCCTCATGTCGGAGATCTCACTGTTCTAGAGAAGCCAACTGGAAAGGTCAACACTCTAATAGAATTATTAAGGTTTTATAGAGCTAATGAAATATGAAATTTCTATGAATACATTATATGGGATGATTGATCATTGTACATAGGGAAGGGAAACTCCCATCGCAAAAAGGGTGGTGAATCAGGTACTACATAGAAAGAGGACCAACATAGAATTTAGTTTTACTGCATAAATTGGGAAATATGATGTGGATAATGTTATCTTGGACTTGGGGTCTAACGTGAATGTATTTCCTAAACATACCTAGGAGATGATGGGAAACCCCAAGCTAGTATGGTCTCATGTTTAGTTAAGGCTCGTGAATCAACACAATATAGTATCGATTGTTAGATTGACATGAGTACCTGTGAACATGGATGGGGTGCGCAGTGTGGCATACTTTGAAGTTATTGAGATCTATTGGGAGCATGCCTATTTTTAGGAAAGACCTAATTTTGGTGCATGTGCAACAACTGGCAAGAAAGAAACATGTATAAAAAGAAGGAAAAACAACATGCAAGATGAAAATCCACATGCAAGGAGGCAAATAAGCCTAACCATATTAGGGTTAGGATTTTTGAAAAATATTGTAATGGATATAAGCCTATAAAATAGTACAAATAAGAACTTAGGAGGTCTAGGTTCTGGTTGTTTTTCAGTTGGTTAAGTGGCTAAAGTTTTTTGATAATTGTTGAGCTGTAGAAGAGTCGAGTAAGGTAGATTTTGAGGGTTAGATCAAAGGCTAGGTATCCTAGTGTGATCTAGTCCACCTCACAGAGGTTCCTTAACCTCATCGGGATTGTATGATTGGATATGTAATGTGCACAATGCCAGATTTTGTAGCAGACTAAATAAAAGAGCAGAGAAGCCAAATATTTGTGGACGTAGCCCAGGAGGGGGTGAGCCACAGTAAAACATTTGTTCTATATGATGTTTTATTGAATGCTTACTCTTTGTTAACGATTATTTTATGAATGAATGAATAACTAGATGTATTAACATGCATGCATGAGGCTAAAGATGAATGAATCTTAGAAATACCTGAATCATTAACAAGTTGAATGAATAAACAAAAGAAAGAATATACTCCTAGATCCCCACTCATTCCTAGACTGCAAACACCTGGGTATTGCAGTCACCCATAGAGATATCTCAGGTGAGACTGTACTGTGCACCCTGTGCACAGTGTTTCCTTCTAGTTTACGAGGAGGGCCGATAGTTTTAGATGATTTTGTTGGAAACCTGTTCATATATGAACCTGGGTCAACCCAAGAAGAGGAAATAAGTTAGATATGTAAACCAACAAATGGTTATGTTTCTGATTGGAACTACATGGGATTGAGTGAACGAGATCCATGGAAGAAACACTTGGAGAAGGAAGGTATAAAAGAGAATGTTTAGACCATGGAATCCAATAAAGGCGGAGATCGAAAGATGGTTGAAAATGAAAGAAATCAATTTTGCACAAAAGGACAAGGAAAACCCTA
This sequence comes from Picea engelmannii, assembly GCA_009831015.1. Lineage (NCBI taxonomy): Eukaryota > Viridiplantae > Streptophyta > Pinopsida > Pinales > Pinaceae > Picea > Picea engelmannii. The sequence continues at coordinate 326,864 of ML791152.1, forward strand.
AACTAACATCGCGCAAATATCTCGACAAATACGTGTTTAACAACTTGCATGAGGTATTTTTCTGTGAATTCCTGCATTTGTTTCAAGACTAGTTATTAAGGTTAAAATACAACCACCCTATAAATTGAATCAGAAAACTAGAGTGGAATCCTATGGAGATCATGCAGTTACATCAAGTTGATAACAAATTTACACACGCAATATATTTTTGGTTAGACAATATTGTTGCAAGGTTTATCACCGAATTTGTAGTAGATACAACAAATTCTTACACCGCAACAGAGAAATATTTTCTAAAGGGACCCAGAGGTAGGTACATCAAATCGTTGTATATTTCAATCAATATTTTATTGTATAACAATGATGTGATGACGATGGAATAAAAAAACTAAACTTCCCTACACGCATGTGAGAAGGGGGAAGCAATGACAGGAGGCAGAGAAATGGAGGAAGATATGTATAAGGAAATAATGAGTCCATGGACCCAATCATGATGGAGGAATATTAGATAAAGAAGATAATGGAAAAAGATGGAAATACGTGTAGTGGAGTACCCTACCAATATAATATGAATAATAAGAAGAGAGCCTTAGCTGATAGACAGGGCTTGAAAAGTGATGAAGAAGAGGTAGAGGATCTCTAGGATATGGAGTATGTTAAGGAAATACTGCACGTGACATATGAAACGAAAACATGAGCTCCAAGGGCAGGAAAAAAAGGCAGAAATCCAATCCAGATCATCGTCAGTGTGGAACCTACAACCCCATGTGAAAATAGCACACCAGAGAGAATACCAATGTTTAGACAACCGGATTTTAGTGGAAGAAAGAAAACAATAAAAGCATCCAAGAAAGAATAAACAACTGGAGGAGACAATTGAGGAAGTAATAGTCAAATATATACATTGCACAGAGGTAGTATTTCAACACATTTTAAAATGAAAGGACATGATCCCACAATCAGGTTACCAGATTTTTGGGGAGAGGCATCAAAGGACCCTGAAAGTAACTTATTCATCTGTGAGAAGATATGGGAAGCAAAGCAGATCATAGATGAGGATACAAAACTCACGCAGTTAGCTATCACGCTAAGAGACCTCACACTGGATTGGTATATGAGCCTAGATGTAAATAGTCCACCAAGAGTAATAAGGACTATTACAGACATGAAAAAACTATTGATAAACAAATTTCATAAGCCCAATTCATAGGATCAGTATATAAATCAAATGATTGAAATTAGGAAAAAACAGGCGAGTCTGTTTGGGAGATTGATCAGAGGTTTAAGCGTTTGAAAGATAATTTGAAATATGCAATGACTGACATGAAACATAGGCATCTATTTGTGAACTCACTGTTACCAAATTTGAAATACCCATTAAGAAAATAGAAGTTCCAAACTCAAGCAAATGCTCTGCAGGAAACCTTACAAATGGAAGAGAACCAATATCAATAGATAGATCCAACAATAGAGGAGTTGAAGGAGGGATTGAAGAATATAACATTTCAACTTAACCAGAACAAGGGTAAAGAGAAAACAGAAGCCATTTGGTGTACCTTATGTAGGAAAGAAGGACACCATAAGAATGAATGTCCAACTTTCATGTAGTATATGGAAACAAGGGTTCCAAACCCATTGCCAACATGAGGACCATGGTACGAGATTTGTAAGACACATGGTCATGATCCATATCATTTTCCAATGATGTAGAAGTATAAGACAATACCTAAAAGTTCATATTGCAATTTTTTCAAGTCAGTGGGTCATGATGATAAGTATTATAGGACGATGGATTTAATGAGAGAAAGGACTTCAGATACTTATGGGGTGAAAGAAGAAATGATGATAGGACAAACTGCACCTTAGTTCAACCAGGTATCACCACCATACAACAATGCTCAACAAAAATACAACAATGTGCAACCACAGTATAATAATGTGAAACCTTAGTATAATCTTGCACAATTTAACCAGGTACCTCAGTACAACACACCATGTAAAGATGGGGGTGAATATAGAGGTGGAGGATGAGGCAGAGGACCAATAGTGTGTAATAATTGCCAACAAATAGGACATTATGTGAGGGAATTCACACTCCCACCAACGACATCTATGTATTGTCGCGCATTAGATCATGAAACAGAAGATTGTCCGACACTTTTGCGGAAGATCCAAGAAAAAGGAACCATAAAAACCAAAATGTCTAGTGGATTTTTGAAGAAGTTAGGGAGGATGGGAGAAACATTAATATAATCACTCAAGGAGGAGCCAAGATAGGAATTGATGGATTAAAACAAGATCTAGCACAACACCAATGGGTTAATAAGAATGTTGAGCCACAGAAGCAGTTTGATGCACGAAATAAAAAGGAAATATTCAAGGAGAACATAAAGGAGTTTCTCAAGAAAAATGTTGCATCTACATCAGTTGTGCTGAAAAATCATAACTCCCCAATGTACGATATTCCCTCCTCAATGGATCATACCAGTAAATGACAACCTTTAGAGAAAGTAAGTACCATAATTTTTTTTCTGCAGTCTTGTGTTAAGATATTGAATGAACCATCATCTGTTAAGGTTTTACAAAATATGCTAGAAAGATGTAACACAAAGGAGGAAGGGAAGATGTAATAGAAAATTGTGAATTATCTCCATAATAGAAGAAGGACAAACAAAGAATTCATAATAAACGCTAATATTGGATCTTTCAATATGGGAGATATTATACTGGACTTAGACTTTGAAGTAAATGTATTACATAAGAAGACATGGCATTGTATGGGAGAACCCACACTAGGCTATTCACCTGTCCAGCTGAAACTATAAAATCAACACAGAGTATTACCAATTGGAAGGATTAAAGGTGTGACAGTAGATTTGGATGGAGTGCGCACTATGACAGACTTTGAAGTAATAGAGATAGTAGATGGCACAAAACCTTACCCAACATTTATTGGACTAGATTGGGCATTTGATAACCAGGCTATAATCAACCCGAAGACAAGGAAAATGACATTTGAATCAGGTGAATATAGAGTCATTGCACCATTGGATCCATCAAAATGAGAAAGGTTTGTAGAACCCACTTGTTTGGATCTAGAGGAAATAAACCAGTTGTATAGAACCACTGCACGAGAATAGGATTATGTTAACCCAACTACATATGGGGTACTCATCTGGAGAAGCATTACATCATATGCTTCTGACTTGGACACATGTTTGGAGAATTGGCAACATAGGTTACATGAAGTTTCCACAAGGAGGTGCGCAAGAATAGATTACGTAGTAAGATGGGTTGGTACAGAGATGAGAGAACCTCCTAGTTTTCATGGCTTGAATTACTTAGAGTATTTTTTGACAAAATATGAAGAGGAAGTATTAGAAAATAAGAGGTTCTTATCCCTAGATATTTCACTCAAGGACACACCTACAAGATGTTGGGGTGGACACAAAGAAACCATTCAGGATTGGTACCAATGTAAATGACTATTACACATTAGATTTGGAACAGAGCAGGGGAGAAATAAAATGCATAGGTATGATGGACATGGAACACTAGTTGAACACTAAGAGAAGTGAAAGGAACAATGGAGGATGACACCACTAGAGGAATGGCCTCATCACTTTATCCATACAGTGGAAGGAATTCCATGGAACTGGTATATAGAACAAGTGATGCACATAGGCACTATAGAGTGGACATGATTACAATAGAATTTTGTAGTAACCTTCTCATTTGAACATGAGAACCCCAAAATGGATTAAAAAATGAAGCCGATACAAGGAATGATATTTGCTGATGAACCGAAAGTTGAAATCATGACATAATATCAAAAACAAAACAAACATACAGTCAAAGAGTTACTCTCATGCTATCATGTGGAAGAGGAAGAACCAGATAAAGATGATCTATGTAATGTTCATATTACATATATTAAAGGATAAAGAGAGGTGGAAGGTCCATCTCTAGATTCAGAAGTATTTGTTGCACCAATAAAATTTAATAAAGTCAACATTGGGATGAATGACAATCCTAAAATGGCAAGTATTGGAGACTATTAGGATGATAAAATAGTAGAAAGAATAACATAGGTACTGCACGAATACAATGACCTATTTCCAACAAAATTTACAGAGATCAAAGGCATAATAGGGGAGCTAGTTGATATGAAGATACGTCTCAAACTTGAGGCTAGACCTATTAGGAAAAGACCCTATAGACTGAATCCAATGTATAAGAAGAAAGTGAAAGAAAAAATTGACAGAATGTTGGAAGCTGGTATCATAGAACCAGTAGAGGGATTTGAATGGATCAGTCCTATGGTAGTCCAAGAAAATAAACAAGGGGGTATAAGGATTTGTGTAGATCTAAGGAAAGTTAATGATGATTGATTACATGAACCTTTCCCTACCCTTTTTACATATGAGGTCTTATACAATTTCGGAGGCCAGGAAGCCTATTCATTTATAGATGGATTCTTAGGATACCATTAGATCAAAATAGCTCCAGAAGACAAGTATAATACTATTTTTTCTATAGAATGGGGATCCTACCAATATAAAGTGATGCCATTTGGGATGAACAATGCACCAACCATATTTTCAAGAGTAGTCATAACTGATTTTAAGGAATTCATACATCAATTTTTAGAAGTATATATGGATGAATGGAATGTATACAATCTGTTAAAAGATCATGTAGAAGTGTTAAGACTCATGTTGGAAAGATGCATGCAATGTCATATCTCATTGAACATCAAGAAATGAATTTTTGGGACACCTTTTGGAATATTGTTGGGACATATAGTGTGTAAACAAGGTTTACTAGTGGACCCTACTAAGATTGCAGTGATTGCAAATTTACCATGACAAAAGTCAGTGCACCAGTTAAGAGAAACACTGGGACATACAAGCTATTACAGGAAGTTTATAAAGGGGTATGCACAGATTACTGCACCCATGGAAATTTTTTTAAACAAGGACACCAGATTTCAGTGGAATGTGGATTGTCAACAAGGATTGGACACCTTAAAATAAAATATGGTCACAACCCCTATCCTAGTATTCCCAGAATGGGAAAAGACATTTCATGTGCATGTAGATGCCTCAACCATAACACTTGGAGCAATTTTGGTGCAATGAGGAGAAGGGGACTTAGACCATCCTATATCCTTTGCAAGTAGTAAGTTTTTAGAATTATATCATAATTACAACACCACATAAAGAGAAGGCCTAGCCATGGTATATGCACTCCATAAATTCAGACACTATTTACTAGGTAAATAGTTTAAAATGTTCATAGACCATGCTTCCCTCAAATATCTAGTCAAAAATACAGTGTTGGGGGGGAGGATCTATAGATGGATATTTTTATTCCAAGAATTTGACTTCGAAGTGATAGTCAAACCAGGGAAGCATAATGTAGGACTTGATCACCTATCAAGAGTAACTAATGGAGAAAAATCTACCAACTCGAAAGGCAACTTCCCTTATGCGCAACTATTTTTTGTACAGGAATTTGATGAATAATTCGATGATATTATTGAATTATTAAGAACATGGGTTGTGGCATAATACTTTAGCACTGCACATGAAAAAAATATGGTAGTTAGAGTTGCAGACTATCAACTTATTTCAGGGCATTTATAAAAAATGGGCGTAGATAGAATTCTGAGAAGGTGTGTACTAGAACATGAAAGGCCCAAAAGTTTAGTAGAATCTCATGAAGCTATAGTTGGAGGACACTATGCAGGAAAAGATACCATGCATAAGGTATTGCATGAAAGATTATGGTGGCCAAAAGTCCATAAAGATGCCAAGGAATATTTTCAGAAATGTGATGTATGTCAAAGGGTTGGAAAACCCAACAAAAGGGATGAGATCCCTCTGAGACCACAAGTGACTCTGCAGGTATTTGAAAAATGGGATATAGACTTTGTGGGAAATATTAATCCAATAGAAAAAAATTCAAGAGCTATATACATCATTACTGCGATTGAATACTTAACAAGATGGGAAGAAGCAACACTAGTCAAAGACTGTAGCGTTGAGATAACATAACACTTCTTGTTTGAGAAAATGATCACTAGATTTGGATGTCCGAGGATTCTGATGAGTGACCATGGAACTCATTTTATCAATAATACCATCAGAGATATGACTGAGGAGTTTGAATTCTATCACCAGAAGAGTACACCATATCATTCTCAGGAAAATGGAAGAGTAGAATATTTCAATAAAATCTTGTAAAATGCTCTGACTAAAATCTACAATGTCAACAGGGATGATTGGGACTTGAAGATACCAACAGTACTATGGGAATATATGACCACATGTAAGAAGTTGAAAGGACATACACCATCCAGATTGGTGTATGGGAAGAAAGAAATAATGCCATTAGAATTTATGGTACCCAGTCTGCGCGTAGCAAGAATTAACAACATGACATAAAGGGGCACAATATAGGCAAGGTTAAGTCAACTAATGGAAATGGAAGAGGAAAATATTCTAGCAGGATTTCACTAGGAAGTAAAAAAAGCAAGAGACAAAGCGTGGAATAAAAAACATATTAAAAAGAATATTCTTAAGGAGGGAGATCTAGTTTTTCTCTATGACAGTAAATTTTTTCAACACCCTAGGAAGTTTAGAATGCATTGGCTAGGGCCATATGAAGTAAAGACTATCACAGATGGGGGATATGTACAACTACAAGACTTGGGAGGAGCATAACTCAAAGGAATGATCAACGGTAGTCAACTGAAACTTTATAGGGACAACTGATCTACTAACCCTTAAAAGTTACATTTTAGTGAGAAAGGTATGTATATAGTGTACTATAGTAGAGGTTAGGAAAGAAAAATAATAAAAAGGAAGAAAAAGTAGAAAAAGGGGAAAAAGGAACAAAAAAGTAGAAATAAAAGAAAATACAAAATACCGGGAAATATCGTGCATAGAGATAGTGGAATTAGCGCGACAAAAACAAAAAGTGATCACGCACAACACATGGTTGACAGAAGGAAAAACAATTCACACTAAGGAAAAGTCATAGCATAAATATATGGTGCATCGAAAAATTGCAGTGCACTGGAAAAGGGGTCAACAGTTGGGAAAACAAAACCAACCGTTAGGGAAAAAAGGCACGAATTGGGCATTTATGAAACTAAATGAAGCGTACTCTACAAGATTCAACACATTAATAATAGCCAAAGAAGCTTCTCCAAGAAGATTTAGGGAAATTATGAAGCCCTCTATAAAGGGAAACACGGGCCAAACAAGACTTATTGTGCATTTGCAAACTTGTGAAGCTAATGTGCAATAAGACGAGAGGTGAACAGGTGAGTACAGAGATCAAAGAAACTGAAACTCAATTAGGAAATCAAGAATTACCCATGATTACACCTCCAAAGGTTGGTGCACCAAGAAAAAATAAACAAAAAACACATAGCAGTTTCATGTCACCATAATAAATCATAGAGGTGAAGCAGGATATGACATAGAGAGAGGGAATCATCGATGTCGATGAAATTCCCTCACCACAAGTCAAACCAGTGAGCACCAAGCTGGTCTAGGAAGAAGAAAAAGATCTGATGTTGGTTGGGATGGATATTGACTCACACGATAGTGCGTAGGGCCATGAACCAGTCGTCATAGGAAACTCACAACAACCTGCGAGGGCTGAAGAAACCCACATAACGAATGGTGGTGACAATGAGTGGACAAAGTCTGTTGGGCCAGGACCACAACCGATGGTGGGATCCACGCAGCAAGAATAAGTACAGATTGAAGACATCACAGGGAAACAATATTCGGGTGGGGAAGACATAGAACTAGAGGTTGGTACCTCTAGCACGTTGGTAAAGAGAAAGGGAAAACAACCCATCGCATGGTCCCCCCACAATCTACCTGATGCCACTATCTTTTTACCGCACATTCCAGAGGGGGTGCAGGCCACCCCAACTCTACTAGGTTGCATGGAAAGGATAATATACACAGACCAAGATGTTTCTAACACCAACAAATTCCTATAATTTGCGCAACAAGTGCACATGGAGAGCATAGGCACAAGACCATTTGGAGACCCAATACTGCAACCAAAGAAATGGGCGACAGGTTGTCAAACACATGGATCTTGAATTTTTTAGAGATTCCCCACTTCGGGAGGGGGGAAAAAGTGAAAAATTGCTTCGAGTAGTAGATGGAAGTCCTCCATGGAGGATTCTTATGGTTAGAAGAACCCATCTCCATTGACGTAGAACTCATTTCCTTCATCACAGGCTTTCCATCAATGGGTGAGAGTCCCGCGTAGTACTTTAACGACAAAACCAAAGAAAAAGATTTCGCAGTAGAGATGAAGAAGACATACAGGATGGAAAGAGGCTCATGTGGAATTATTATCAAGAGAATAAATGACACAACCACTAGGATGGCCACGAAACTAATGGCGTGCAAATTGTTACATAAATTCTGGAAGGAGGAGGTCCCTACAGGGGTTGTCGCAACAACGACACAGTGTGTAAATGGCACCATGATCAGTTGGGCACCATATTTACTAAACTTGTTCCTAGATGACTACAAGGATGCATAAGATTTAGGAACAGAGTTCCACTACTCTTGGCTCATGATCCTAATAGCTTTAATCGGATGGAAGGAACCTCCCTACTCATACTTCTGCGACATAGTAGGAAGTTGTCGTGCAACATGGTACACGTCAATGGGAAGCACTTTGGATCCTAAGCGAAGAAGTGGCAATGCTGACACCTTTTCTCGGTATCTCAGTGACATTAAAGACAACATAGTTGACACTTGGAGGATCACTCTGGAGGTGGTCGCATAGTATCAAGGGGTAGCCAACTTTAGGGCTACACGACACAACATGTGGATCCAAGCGCACAAGGATCTAGAGAAGGAATGGATTCAACTTCGATTTTGCATTAATGCAGAGGAAGTTGAAATGGCAATGAGATACTGGTAGGATGACTGGAAGATCCCAGTCATTACCAAGGAAATTCCAAAGGGAAAGGATGTTGGAGAAATTTCTATTTTTGACACACTAGTTCAGTGGGAGTTAACTGACTAGTTCTATTTTAGACTTTCTATTTTTACCATCACTATTAGGCATGCATGCATTCCTAAGGAAAGCTAATTACTTGATTGCTTTTCTTAATTATGGAATGTTTTTCCCTATATATGAGTGTATTCCACTCACTCATTGTATCATATTGATCATGATCTATGTATCAATCATCAGCTCATTGGAGTAGTGTGAATATATTTTCTCATTCTTCCATATTGAATCTCTCTTCCTTTCTTGATAAGATTTGTTTGTACTTGCTTTAGCTAGATTCCTGTGCAGGTTTACATGAAACACTGACATGGTATCAAAGACGAGTTGCTGGAAGCAACCCAAAAAATCCAGAGAAGAGTGAAAGAATCCTTGAGCAAACCTAGATTTCGCAATCGCCACGGCCTATCCCTATCGAAAGGTGCAGCGATTGGAATCACTGCGGCCTATCCTTGTCGAAGGGTGCGACGATTGGAATCATTGCGGCCTATCCTAGAATCGTCGTATCCTATACACAACCCAGGTTCAGCTTCACTGCACTGTGTTCTTCATCTGGAGTGAAACGATTCAATGTTTTCACAATTTCCACACTTGAATCCTACTACAGGGTGAAATGATTTATCATTGCCACACTATAGCCTTCTTTAAGGGTGTGACGATTCAACAACCTCCAAAAATTAGGGTTTCTATAGTAAAATAGCCATATCTCAAAATCCGTGATCTGGGTCGGGATGAAATTTTTACCAGACATATAACATAGGTATGCTCATTATCACCAAAAATATCCAAAAACCACATCATAGTTTAGGAAAAATATCCTTTTGATCATATCTGTAACCACCATAGAACTGTCAATCATATCTTGGAATCCACAATCTGGGTTTTCAAGATCTTTTCAAAATCAGTAGCAGGGATGGAGACGATGAAAATTATTCAATCAAGTTTGGTGATAATACTTATTCCATAAAAATATTTTGAATGTAAGCCAAAGGCCACATTCCAACTCAAAAGAAAAGGATAGTATAATTTGACGATGGTGACAGAAACATAACCTACATCAGTGATTGAGAAGACTAGATGGGCGAACTGTAAGGATGAGGCCACATGACTACTTATTTAGTTAATATCCAGCTATTTATGGTTTCATGTTGCTGCATGGAAGACTCCAAATGAGATCTAGAACACCTTGGAAGGACTCTTTGGAAAGAAGGATGATATGCGTGGTCATATGATTGAGGTAGAGTTGAATACCTTAGAACCTAAAAGTTTTGATAATATACAAGACTTCTTTACTAAATTTAAATCCTTGATTTTAAGCTTGGGTGAATGTTGTATTGATAAGTCTACACAAGAGAAACAACTTATTCTAACAATATTGGCCAAGATAGGACCAGAGTACGTTGTATATGTCTCCGATTTCCATTCTGTAAGGTAGCTAGAGAGATAGTGGGGGGGGCCAGAGGGCCCATAGTGATAATAGTGGAGTTCATTCAATGTAAGGTGGACTAGGTCCACTATATTATTAAATAAGGCTCACTATGGTAGTTAGATATAATAAATGTAAGAGGACTTCTTAGAATGTGGTATACCTAGGGAGGTAATATGGGGTACCTAGGGAGGTACCCAATGGGAATGTAGTTATGTGTGGAAGTCATTTAATATATGGGAATGTGGTCATTCAATGTAAGGTGGACTAGGTCCACTATATTAATAAAGGTC
>ML791152.1:351331-373272 GCA_009831015.1 Picea engelmannii
TCTAGTGGACAACATCGGTGGATTCTGGTTGCCACCGATTACTTTACAAAGTGGATTGAGGCTATTCCCACCCGGAACGCCAATCACACTGTCATCATAAACTTTCTGCAGGAGAATATATTCGCCAGATTTGGCTGTCCCAAGAGATTGGTCACTGATAATGCTGCTGCATTCAAAGATAAACACTTGATGAAATTGTGTGAAGAACAGGGAATTCAACTGGTACATTCCACAACCTACTATCCGCAAGGGAATGGTTTAGCTGAGTCATCAAACAAGAGTTTAGTCAGAATCATAAAGAAGTTGCTTGAACAGAATGCCAGAGGTTGGGATTCCAAACTGAAGTTTGCATTGTGGGCTGACAGGGTAACATGTAAGAAATCAATTGGTACATCTCCTTTCAAGCTGGTATATGGTACTGAGGCCATATTTCCTATCCAACATGCATTACTAGTTGCAAAATTCTTACAAGAAACTGATGCGGAACCAAGTGATTTGACTAGGAGGATTCATGATTTGGTAGAACTACAACAAGATAGAGAGCAGCTCTTAGAAAAAACTGAATTGCATCAGGAGAGGATCAAGAAAAATTTCGATAAGAAGGTCAAATCAGATGTATTCAAAACAGGGGATATGGTCTTAAAGTGGGATGCAGCAAGGTCGGAGAAAGGGAAACACGAAAAATTTGAGGCTCTTTGGACAAGTCCTTTTGTCATAACAGAGGTGCAGCAGAACAACACCTTCGTTCTCCAAACTCTTTCAGGCGAGCCAGTATCAGGGGGCCCTTTCAACGGGTGCTTCCTGAAGATCTATTTCTCATAAGGCTTCCTTGAAGCCAGGTTCTTCTTGTACATATTTTCTTTTTCAGTTTTGTTTTCTTTACTTTTGGTATTCTAATAACTCCATGGCCAATGGTACTAGCAACTATTTTTCAGATTGTAATAAGGCTACTGAGTCTAGCTAGGTTCTTGGTCACCTCACAGGGAGATGCCCATCCCAGTTGGAGCCAAATGTTAACTCCCAAAATGAAACCGTTCTTTCGGTTGAATTTTGTAGTGGATATCATGGCTATTGGTCGCGTCCTTAAGTTACTTTTTGAGTTTTTTATAGCGGAGAAATTTTTTTATTTTGGTTCAGTCGAGAAAATGGCAAAATATCAGGTTTCGGTGGTTTGGGCGAGCCTCCAACGTGCTCATTAACCACCGAAAGTGTTCAGTTTCAGCAAATAAGTGGTCGATACAAAAGGCAAGCAACCACTGAAAAGGTTTGAACGGGAAAAAAAGAAAGCTCGTACTTTCGCATGAGCCAGATGTCAAAAATCGTTGCAATGATGAGGAAGACAACCGCCGAAATATCACGTTGTGGGAGATGATGCTCATTCGTGGGGTTCAACCGAAAGGTTCGAAGCACCTGCATATTATCCACTGCAATAATCATTTTCAAATCCACGCAGAGCGTTGATCGCCAGATACGATTGCACGGAGCTTCCCTCCTTGCCAGTAGCAGATACATCAATCATTATTAACAGGTCATTCATTTATTTTAAAACTCAATGTGTTATAATGAAGCCCGATGATCGCTGAAGATAACTACCAGCATGCGATTTTATCAGCAGAATCGTGTTTTCAAAATATGGATCCCGCTTTCTCGGGCGATTAGCAAGGTATCTCTGAGTTCAGCCAGCATCTCGAGTCAGGGAAATCTGATTGGGTTATCGGGTAAGTCTGTAAGCTATTTCCTGTCAAAGTTTCATAAATACAATTGCCCGCGAAAAGTTGAAGTTTCGGCTTTCCCTATTAGAATGTCATTCAAATGTGGGTCGGTATTCTAGTGCATTTATCAATCCTATGCTCTGTCAAACGATTTCACAGTTTGTTCATAAGTGATATCGACTATATCCCTAGTTTCTAGAACCATTGTTTCACAAACACCTTGTTGCCTAAAGTTTCAGATACAGTTTGCATTCAGTCATGTCAAAAGTCAGTCCTGCATTAAGATCCGAAGTGGATGGCATGTGGTATTTTGAAGAACATCCAGAGGTCGCAGAGTGTTTTAAACAGGTCGGAGTTTTCACATATTGTGAAAAATTGACAACTTTTCATCAACAAATTGTTGAAGCATTTTCCCTCTCATATGATGGAAGGGTTGCTAGGATAGGCAAGGAGGAGTTCATTATAGATGAAGCATCTATCGCCGAATACACAGGGTTGTCCAGAATAGGTGATTGTTGGTTTAAAACTTCTTCACCCTCAAATGTTGAATTCAGATCATATCTGTTTCCAGTGCATAAAACGTTGACTTGGAAGAAGGATATTCCTATGTCATATCTTGAAACGAAGTGGAAGACCCTTCTGAAGGCGATTCTGGTATACTTCACCTGTGAAGGGTGCTATAACAGAGTGATGTACTATCATTTTAAATTGTTAAACCACTTCACAGGCAGAGAACACTTAAACATACCTTATTTCTTTCGTAAGACCCTGATTAAGATGGCAAAACAGGTAAAGGCTCAGCCCACTAAAGTTACAAGAAGAATATCTCATCAAGGGTTGATTACCCTCCTTGTCAAAGAAGCTCTTCACAGGAAGCAAATAGAATGGAGTTTCTTCTTGTTCTGGAATGAGTTTGAGACAGAAATACCTCCAGAGATAAAAGCAAAGAAGTCTAGAAGTAGAAATGATCCTACTCCCAAGAGTAGTCGCAGGAGGAGGAAAGGGATTTCAATGCCCAGGGATTCTATAAAAACATCATCTAGCAAACAGGGAGGAATCAGGAAGAAATTAAAGTTTGAGGACAGAAACCCTGTCACGGGAAAAAACCCTCTCAACTTACCTTATAGTGACTATGATTCAGAGCAGGGGGTGGAAAAAACACAGGGCAAATTGCAGATCAAACAGGATACAAAACTGAAGATAAATATACCTCCATCAAAGCCTTCAGAAACACACAGGCAATCAGAAGCAGGAACTTCTTCAAGTAGGCCTAAGAAAGGTAAGACTAAGAAAATTAACATGCTGCTAAGAGAGATCTATGAGATGGAGGTCCTGGAGAGGGTAATTAAAAAAGAAAACACAGACCTCACAGAGAGAAATGATGAATTATTCAAAGAGAATCAAACTCTCAAAGAAAAACATAATGAAATCAAAGGTAGAAACAGAGAGTTGATTAGAGAGAATATGAAATTATACAGGCAACTCAGAATTTTGAGGCTCAAGCTAAAGGAGTATGAAGGATATGAAGAAAAACAAACTGGTTTGGATACATTGGCAAGTTTAGCCACAACTATTATAGATGTAACCGAATCCCCTACACAGTCAGCAATGGTTCGAAGGTCTGCACGAATCAAAACTACAGCAGCTAACAAAGTTTGAGTGTTAAAAAGGGATTCATGACAGACAATTTTGCAATTTTGAAACTCTTCAAAGAATTGACTTTCAGTGGTTTAGGCGAGCCCACAGTGCGCTCATTAACCACTGAAAAGAGGCGCTTTCGGTGGATAAGTCATCCATAAATCTTCCCAGATAACCACCGAAAGCCTGTGTGTCCAGAATTGAACGAGTTTTTACACAGGTCAGGGATTTTTGGTATGAAATGATTTGAGATCTTTTCCAATGCATGTCACGTGAATTATCAATTCCAGCACAGCAGTTGTTTTTGGCATATTATGGGGAAAGAAGATATTTCAAAGGATATGGATATTTTTAATGAAGACAGGAAGCAGGGCACTTGGCCACATCAGCAAATTCGACTTAACCTCTTTTTGGAAGTCATCATGTAGCCTTGGGAGGCTGTTTTACACTACAACAACAATCAACAGAGAGAGAAAGATCTGGTATTGACCTCATTTTGAGGAAACATCCCACTTATTTTGCAACATAATTTAACTTGCTATTTTTAGTTTATTTGATCCATGTTTTTGGGATCAAAGGACTGTTTTGTAACGCTATAAATATTAGAATAGAAGAGGACACTAGGGTTCGATTCTGGATACAGTAATACTCTTTGTACTCAGACTTTTCATTTGCTAATACAAATCACAGGTTTCTTTCCATTTTGGTGGCAGTTTTTCATATTTCTTCTTCACTGTTATATTGTTGTAAAACCTTGAATAACTGTTATCCTATTGTTTGGTTCATGACATTATAATCAGTTCCTTTAGTTGTTTATTAGACCCTGCTTTGCACTGGTTTATGAACAATCTTTTCTTCATCCACTGAAATCTATTTTACTGTTTAACCAATCTTGGAGAGCACTATCTATTTGTTTATCATTTTGATGTCTGAATGCCATAAGTTGAATTGAGTTATCCCATTGATCCACCTTTACAAAATACAAAAACATTCATTTCTTAAGTTACCAAGCACCTTTGGTCTGCAACCACAAAGGGTTTCTTGGAGTGATAACAGATGCAACACTGTAGGCTATTCGAACCAAAATATTTTCAGTAGAAGTGTCGATGGAGGTGGTATCAATTTGCAATGCGCACAGAGCTTCAATGAATATCCATGAGTTATTGGAGTTCTAAAATGTTGCTAAGGAATAACATGATGAAGAAGATCCCATGAATGTACAAGTACCTGAAACAAAAGGAGGATGAGAAATCGAAGGGATAGAGTTTGAGTCTGTTGCATACACATAACCCATAAAGACGTGGAAGGTAAACATTGGAATGACAAAGAATCCCAAGTTTGTGTAGATAATGGATTACTGGAGTGATGAGACAATAGATAATATTGTAGACCTGCTACATGAATATCAAGATCTATTCCCAACCACATTTTTTGAGATGAAGGGGATAGTTGGGGAGTTAGGCGAGATGAAGATTCTGTTGAAAACAGGTGCTAAGCCAGTGTGATAGAGACCTTACAGGTTAAATACGAAGTACAAGGAGAAGGTGGACACCAAAATAGATAGAATGTTGGATGTAGGGATCATTTAACCCATGGAGGATTTAGAGTGGATTAGTCTGATGGTAGTGTAAGACAAGAAGATAGGAGGAATCAATATTTATGTAGATATGAGGAAGTTGAATGATGCATGTTTACATGACCCATTTCCAACACCATTCATAGATGAGGTACTGGAGAATGTAGGAGGACAAGAGAATTGTTCATAGATGGATTCTCAGGGTACCATTAGATAAAAATTTCACACTAAGACTGTTACAAGACTACTTTCATGACAAAATGGGGAAGTTATCGGTATACAATAATTCCCTTTTGACTAAAAAATTCCCCTGCAGCGTTTTCCAGAGTTATGGTTGCAACATTCAAGGAATTTATTTGATAAGTTCCTTTAAGTATACTTAGACGATTGGAATATGTTCAGTCTATTGAAGGATCACATAGAAGTACTCATGATAATGTTGGATAGGTGTAAACAGTTTCATATTTCACTAAACTTGAAGAAGTCTATTGTTTATGCATTGTTTGGATTTTTTTTGGGACATGTAGTTTGAAAGCAAGGACTACTACTGGATCCAACCAATATTGAAGTAATTCTATATTTAAAACCACCTACATCAGTAAGACAACTGATGGAAACCCTGGGTCACACAGGCTATTATAGGAATTTTATCAAAGACTATGGGCAGATCACAACACCTATGGAAAATATGTTGAAGAAGGAAGCAAAGTTCCAATGGAAGGATGACTGTCAAAAGGATTTGGATATATTAAAGAAAAAACTAGTGAGAATTCTAATTTTGATCTTTCCAGATTAGGACAAGGGGTTCCATGTTCATGTAGATGCATCGTCCATAGCTTTGGGCACAATACTATCTCAACCATGAGAGAGAAACATAGATCAACCAATTGCATTTGCAGGTAGGAAGTTGTACATATCAGAGAAGAATTACATCACTAAATAACGAGAAGGATTGGCAATGGTATATGCACTACAAAAGTTCATAAATTATTTATTGTGATCTCACTTTAATATGTTTATAGATTATTCCACATTAAAATACTTAGTGAACAAGCCAGTGTTGAGGAGGAGAATATGCATATGGATACTATTGTTTTAGGAATATGAATAATCTATGAGGTTGTGGTGAAACCAAGGAATTTGAATGCATGACCATATCATCTATCGAGTATGCTATCAGGAGAATATGCAGGAAATTTAGATGACAACTTACCAGATGCACAACTATTTCCAATAAAAAAGGTGGATGATTACTTCTCGTAAATTGTGCAGTTTTGAAGTACATGAATGGCTCCACAAAACATGACATTGGCATAGAAGAAACAACTGGTAGTTAGAATAAAGAATTATCAGTTGATTGCGGGGAATTTATACAAGTAGGGATCAGACGAATTATTGAGATGATGTGTGTTGGAACATGAAATACCAATGGTACTCCCAAAAGTGCATGATGATATTGTAGGAGGACATTATGCATGGAAAGTGAATTCACAAAAGATTTTACGCGAAAGGATATGGTGGCCCACACTTCACAAATATGCTAAGGAATATTGCCAGTCATGTGATGTATGTCAAAGAGTGGGAAAGCCATCCAGAAGGGATGAAATGCCTTTAAACCCACATGTTACATTACAAGCATTTGATAAATGGGGCATAGACTTTGTGGGGCCAATCAAACCACAAGTAAGGAGATCATGAGAAAGGTACATAATCACTATGATGGAGTATTTGGAAATATGGGAAGAAGCAACACCAGTAAAAGACTGCACCATAGAGACTACTGCGATATTTTTGTTTGAGAATGTAGTCACACGATTTAGATGTTTGTGCATATTACTCAGTGGTCAAGGAATGCAATTCCTAAATAATACAATTGCAACATTGATTGAGGAGTTTCAAATTCATCATTAGAAGAGTACCTCGTATCATCCTTAGGCCAATGGGACAATGGAATATTTCATTAAAATCTTAGAGAATGCTTTGAGAAATATTTGCAATGTAGGGAGAGATGATTGGGACTTAAGAGTTCCTACAATTTTATGGGCTGACAGGAATACAAGTAAAACGTTGACAAGGCATACACCTTTCAGTATGGTCTATGGGAAAGAAGCAATAATGCCAATAGAGTTTATTCTACCTATCCTGGACATTGTAGCGATCACTGATATTTTGGACTTATGTGTAACAAAAGAGAGATTTTCACAGTTGGTACACCTTGAGGAAGATCGATTTGTCATAGGTTTCCATCAACAAGTGCAGAAGGAAAGAGAGAAGGAAAGGCATGATAAACACATTAAACATAAGAAGTTCCAAGTGTGGGACTTAGTATTACTCTATGACAATAATTTTATGCAGCATCAAGGGAAGTTTAGAATGCATTGGTTAGGACCATATGTGATTTAGCATGTGATAGAGGCAGGTGATGCATAATTGGAAACCTTGAATGGAGAAGTCCTTGGAGGAATGGTGAATGGAATTTGGCTGAAACTCTATAGAGATGACCAACAGTCTGCGCAATAATTTGGGTTGTGCTAGAACACTTGCATCATAGTAACTACATTATACCAAGAAGGTAAAACATAGAAAAACATATAAAAGGTAGAAAAATGAATAAAAAGTAGACAAAGGAAGAAAAATGAATAAAAAATGGATACAAAAAAGAAAACGATTATAGAGTACCAAGACATAATAAATTGCACAAAATGAATGATTATCACACTATTGGGATGCAACTACACCAATTAAGACAATAATACATAGAAGATAAATATCATGAAGAAGAAAACACATAAGCGAGAACAGATGCACAGTATGGTACCAACCAGACCTTTAAAAGGAATTAAAGCAATGAAATGACGGCTACAAAGTGGTAATGACAGATCATAAAGACGTCGTAAAATATTAAATGGTAAAAGTTGTCAGAAATCATGACAGATTGGCAGTATGAGGAAAAAATCACACGATGGATTTGGTAATAAAGCCACATTTATTTAACCATTTATCAACCACGTTGGTGGATTGGAAAAGTGATTTAAAGTGTGAAGAGACATGAACAATTGAAAAGAAGGCACAAAAGAAGTTGAGGGTTTCCAAGTGGAAATCATTGTTACTCAGATCTGCATGCAAGTGAGAGTGAACTAGAGAGAACCAAATCAACTTAGAGCCGAACTACAACCGCACCAACACACACACTAAGCACATAAAGCCACTTGTCACATGAAGCAATGAAACTACTGAAGGTTGGAGCACCATCAACAATGGCACGAAAGATGCCAAAACAACCATTAGTTGCACCATAGGTCAAGAAAACACCTGGAGCTTCGACTTCACAAGAAGCAGGGATTATATCCCACCAAGGAAAGACAATGCGACGCAAGTAAAAGTACCAACAGATGGGAAATACCTACTAGAAAAATCACCAATCCCACCTGGTGTAAGTGTGTAAGGATACACGATAGGCAAGGTTGCCACCCTCAAGTTTGTGGATCACGATATCACAAACGCGCATAAGTTTCCCGATTTGGCTAGGTAAAAGTGCTTGTGAGCTAAGGGCGTACTGGGAATAGGAGAGATATTGTTGTAAATGTAGACGTGGGAAATAAGACTCAAGAAGTTGATAATATTGAACCTACTAGAGGTTCCACACTTTGGACATACCCTAGAAATCAATAATTGTGTTAATTTAGTTCTTAGCTTCATCCATGGGGGTACATTGTGGCTTGACCCACCGATGTCAATTGGTATTGCATTGATTGAGTAGATCAAAAGGCTACCAAAAGAAGGAGGGGATTCAACCACCTTGTTCAAAAGAGTAGGGGAGAGAGCCATATTAGAAGCCATGAAAGAGAAGTTTCACACCTTTAGGGGGAAAAGGGGATTGGATGTCATGAACATCAATGATGATAGTGTTCAGTTTGCAACACAAGCATTTTCCTACAAATTGTTGCACAAGTGTCGTAAGGACGAATTACCAACCATGGTGATCACATCCAAAAAAAATGCTCAGAAGGGGTACAAATGAATTGGGCCACATTCTTGGTCAATCAATTTTTGATAGTTTGTATCGAGGCCCAGGGAAAGGGTACAAAATTTCATTATCCCTAGATTCTTATTTTTATTGCACTGGTAGGATGGAAGGAACCGGGATATTACCAACACATGGGAAAAAATGATAGAGGTAGTATGGCCACACAATATGCCAACTTATGGAATATGCCTAAAGAAAAGGAGGAAACATGACAATAATGTTACATTTTTTGTATATTTTGATAACATCAGGTATATAATCGAACATACACCACAAATCACAACTGAGATAGTAGAAACCTATAAGGATATTTGGTGGTTCAAAGCAGGGATGCACCATATGTACATGAAATAAAAGAAGGACCCTCCGCACCAGTGGCTGCCGACCAACTACAGGTTGACAAAAGAGGATGCATCCCTGATCATGAATGATTGGAAGACGGGTAGAAAACAACGAAAGAACAAATAGGCCACTTGAAAGATGAAGAATAATAGGACAAAGGTGATGAAGAACTAGATGAGGAGTAGGAGAATGACCGGAATAATGGCGCAGGAAACACGCCTGTCCCATCAACAATAGAGGCATAGTAGACAGTCCCCATGGTAGGAGTGAAATACAAATATAAGGGGAAGGAGCTAGTAGGAGGTGCATGCAAGAAGATTAAAGTGCACAAGACACCCCAATATATAATTTAAGCAATGACGACATGGACCGAATTGGTTACCAAGTACAGGACACCACGGAGGAAGTCATTGAGGAAGCAACGAGGAAATAAGTAGAGAAATAACAAAAGGTGCATGATCAATTGGTGACACTACAACAACTCTTGGAAGCATATAGAATAACACTAGAGAACAGAGTAGGTGGAAAACCAAGCACAAGCCCGGGAGAGGAAGTACATATTGTTCATCCAGTCTTGACTGATGATGGGTAAACTATATGCCTTAATTTCCCTCAATTAAACTATCGACTAGGGTAAGTATAGTTAGAGTTGTGACATAGTATGAATCAAGGTAGAGCAAGGATTAACTGCTTGTGAGGTTTGGAAAGTGGATCTAGCTAGAAAAAAGAAGGCTTATTATAGGGATTGGTACTTTGTCTTCAATTTACAATTCTATTTTAAGAAGAGATTCTAAACAAACTAAACTCTATTTAGACAGTGAGCTTTACTTTAAATTTACAAAGTAATCTGCAACTATGAATGGTGAGCTCATTATTCTAAGTAATCAAATCTTGAATAAAAACAAGCTATCTTTCTTTTAAGAGTAATCTACAATTATGGACAATGAGTTAATAAAGGAAAGCTATCTTTCAAAAGAAACTCTTCGAAGTGAACTCTATTCTTAAAGCATAATTTCAAAAACTCATGATTAATTATGTTCTACAGGAAATAAATCATATCTTTTACACTAGTCTGATTGAATGAAATTAAACAACATCATAAAGACATTTAAATGTAGTGGTTGTGTCTATGATGGTGAATTATATCACACTGCACAGTGGCATCTTAGTACTACTGATAATTCGAGCGGAATCAACTCTATGTTAATTTATACAGAGATGTGCAGAGCATAAACACGATAATCTACTGGAATATTTTCCATTGAGAAATATCAATTGATTAAGTACATATATTTACATTAACATAATCCATAAACAATAATTAGAGGATATTCAAAACTAGCACTATCCTATCACACCAAGACTGGAAATATTTTAGTACTGAGGTAATAAACTATGCATCCCTGCAGAGATTAGTTTTTAAACCATAACTTAAGGAGTCATAAAAGACTATTATATACACTATTTAGAGGACCAATTTGCAAACCAGAATACAATTTATGTGAATGAGAAGAGAACGATATATGTATATATGAATAGTGAAATGAGCAAGATTATGTACATAGCTATGAAACATAATCTAAGTGTTTAACCTGCATAAAAGAGTTATATGTAAGAAAATATACAATTAGATGTCTAGAAGTGGGAAATCACAAATATCCTGCATAAAAGAGTTAGATGTATAAATATGAATCTACAACAAGTAAACAAAATGCACAGACCACTAGTGGGTCCTCCAGGTAGTCGTGGTACTACTCCATCTCAATAGACAATCAACACATCACTTATATTAACACCAGAATCGAGTTACAAAGTAAATTCAGTATAATGGCTATATTATAAATCGTTTTTGTTTTGTTATGATAAACCTCAGTATTTATAGAGTTTTTAACATGACTGAGAGGTTGGCCACTGAAAGGGTTGACGCTCTCCTACAATAGAAAATCATTAAAACAATAACATACATAATCTTCTATAAACCTCATGCGTTCAAAATAGAGGTTGAACGCAACTATTCAAATCAATATGTAATGATTCCCATAGTTGGAGAGTTCGAACAGGGATAAAACCCAAGTTTCACATTTGCTAGGAAGAGCCCACCGATATACCAACCCACAACTCATTGTGCTCCGAGTGCCGTATCGAAGCCCATATAGTGGATCGGATCGAGGGTTGGATTGAGGACTAGATTGAGTTTTCGACTTGTTTCAATCAAAATACAAATGTTAATGGATTGGTTTTATTCGATTAAGGATAAATCATCATAAAATCATCAAAACTGAATACAACACATACCTTATGTTGATCCATATCAAATTGATAGAAGAAACCCAATAATACCTTCAAAAAGGATAATAAAAGTATAATTATACGATCCACATGTTCAAAAAGAGACTTAGAGAAGGAAAAAATTAGGCAAAACATAGAGTCAACATTCCTCCCATGCATGAGGTTTTGCAGGTCCCTCTGCAATGAAAAATGGATCACCAAAACATAGATATACTTGTGAGGGAGGAGATAGATTAAGCTTTAGGGGATTCTCCCTCATGTCGTGGAGACTTGTTCTTAGGCCTCTTTCGATGCTTCAACTACATTCTTAAAATGTGATTGGAAGTAATCATTTGATCAACCAAAAATTGTAGAGAATTTACCTTTGCTTATAGGACAACGTTTTCATGGCGTAAATGACGATCTAGGGTTTCATGCTCTACAAGACGTTGGATCAATTGAACTTTTTATTTTTGCAACTATTCAACAACTAGGGATTGATCAGACTGTTCAATAGGAGAATGCCTAGGCTTCTCAATGGATGTGGAAGGCATGTCACATTTGATTGAAGGTTTAGGAACTTGGGAAGAAGGTGTAACAATGGCCTTTTGAGAAAGACTAGGTGTGACAGGTTCAGAATTGGTTTCTTTGGCAGGCTCAAATTCTTCTTTAAGATTCTTGTGAGGGATCTCATGATCAAAGGACAATTGAATAGGGTTAGAGGTAATTGGAGGCTTTGTATTCGACTTTCCAATCATACTTTGAGTGGTCCTATGAAATGATTTCCCTTTGAATCTGTTATCACCTCACCTCCTTGTAGGAATTGGAGGAAAACCATGGTGGAAAGAGTCATGCAGTTTCTTCTATTTAGAGTCAAGAAGAGGTTTAGATAACTGAGGGTCAACAATAAGATTCTTGACTTTTGTAGCTGATGAGGGAAGAGGTTTAATTGGAGGCTTTGTAGTTTTAGTAGAATGAGGGTTAGATGGACTAGTAGTCCCAGGATCAATTGACTTCTTGGCCATTTTAACTATCAAATGGGGGTTCAACAATTGATAAAGGAAATATTCTGTTGGCCCTTGGATATGGAAGCAAGTGAAGATTAAGAAAGAAAAGGAAAAAAATGAACTGCGTGGAAGACACAGCGAATGATACTGGGTCGAAGTGAGCAGAAGAGAAGAACAGATGGTGCAAAGTAAGATAAAGTAGATCGAGGATGATAGATTCAAAAGGAAGATGGATTGTGGACAACTCAGCAAGTGGAAAAATCTACAGTTGGATGCTTTGGAGCATTGTGCGACAAGGAAGAAAATATAGGCTGGAAAAGACCTGAAAACGTGAATCAAGTTGACCTAGGGTTTTAGACACCTAGGGTTTTTGTATCTAGGGTTTTGACACTTAGGTTTTAACCTGAGGGTGTCTGAGAACTATTGTAATGTATAAATAGAGGTCTAAAATACCTGGATGGGTTGTTGGTATTGTTGGTGCTAGATTGGTCGAGATTTCATTGTTCTTGTGTGATCGAGTGAGTATTATTGTGTGAAAAGGAAGTGCTGAGTGCAAGAGCCTTATGGTATTGTAAGATCTTCATAGGTGAAAATATCAACCTTGAAGCTGGGTGCACAGGGAGGGGAGAGATAGAGAGGAGAAGAGAGAAGATTTGCTAGCTAAGAGCACATATAAGAAGTATATGCTTCATCTTAATATATTATAAAGCACAGTTTTGTGGATGTAGCCCTAGGGAGAGGGTGAACCACGTATATCTTGTGTTGTGTGTGATTGGTGTTGTGTTCTCTATCGTTTGATATGCATCTATTGTGATATTGAGTAGATCTGAAGTATAACTTGCGTAGTAGGTTTAAGGAAGATAAAGAATACTAGGTGACTATGTATTGTTGTTGTGAATCCATTCTGCATTCCCTCTGGTTGACTTCGGGTGAGACTGCATCTGCTTCACAGGTGTTGTCAAAAGGGCTAGTAGTTAGGGCTTGTTGGTGCTCTCTTGGAGTTGAACCCTAAGTCTGCCCTTGTGCCAAAAAATGGTTTCATTACCGGGACAAGAATCTTCTTAAGGGAATGTCAAGGTGGTTTCCATCGAAGAAAAAGATTCATAAGTGGATAGAAGATCAAGAAAAGGACTTCATTGAAGCCCAGAACAAGAACCCTAATCTTAGTAGAAAGGATTGGCAAGAAAGATATATCTTTACTGATATACACGAGATTTTCTTTGGAGGAATCCATAGGGAGTTATACGAGTGGCTAGCTAGGTTAGCATATACCCAATTTGAGATCATATCTAGGCCACCTATGGTTTGGACATCGACGCTGATCAAGAAGGTCAAGAGAGTTGATAATTCCATGTCAAGAACAATAGATCACTGGTTTGATAATACCATTGGAGGGTATATCACTGAGTTTGTTGTTGACAAAGTAGAATCGTATAGCCAAGAAGAGAGATATTTCTTTAAGGGACCTAGAGGAAAATTTTTACATTTTCTGAAGCTAAGGATCAAGATGCTATTGCATGAGAAGAACATCTTGAAGATACAATAGTTTGTTGGATGAAGAGATAATGTTCAAGAAATCAGACAACGACAACGACCGAGAGGCTGGACATACACACAATGGGAGAGTGTTCAGAGAAGTTCCTCTCATGAACCTGTTTAATAAGAACTACGGGGATGAGGGTTTCTACAGTGGAGAAGAGGCATATCTGACAGACGAAGAACATTCATAATTATCTAGGACAGAGGAACCTCACCGAGAAGAGCCAAAAACTTCAGGAACTGTGCCGACTATCGAAGTAAGTACTATTAATCCTATTGTTGTTTCAACAACATTAAACAATCAGAATAATCAGAGTCACCAGAGCACTCAGAGCACTGTTACTAGTAGTCTGCCACATGCTTAGTGAGGAAACATAGGAATATATATGGCATATGAGATGAGGTTACCCACCTTCAAAGGAGATGGATCTGAAGATCCTGATCAATACTGGTTTCTATGTGAATCCATATGGAGTATTAAGAACATCATCGACGAAGCTGTCAAATGAGTTCAGTTTAGTACTACCCTAAGAGACTGCGCACTAAGATGGTACATGAAGTTTTTTAAGGGAATTTCCTAGCATAAACCACTGAAAGATATTAAGAACACACTAATTGCCAAATTTAAGAAACCCAAGTCGGAGTCACAGTGCATGACAAAATTGAAATAAATCAAGTAGAGAATAGTTGAACCTATATGGGAGTTTGATCAGAAGTTTAAAACCTTGACGGGCCACTTGAGTTTCCAGATCCCAGATGAGTAGAGCAAGGAATGGTTAATTGCTGCCCTCTTTCCAAATATCAGAGTTCCTCTGATGCAACAGAAGATTACTTCATAGGCCGAGGCACTGGAAATCACCATGAAATTAGAATCAGCCTCGATGGGAGAATCCGGCTCAGGTATGAGTCAAATATTGAGTCAGCTAACTAGTCTATCATTGCAGGTTGAAGATATGAAGAAAGACAAGGGTAAATATAAAAGAGAAGACATCTGTTGTATCAGATGAAAATCAGAAGGCCATGACAAGGAGCATTGTCCCCTATTCCATGAATACCTGGCCTCCAGAGCTCTGAGCCCCTTGAAGCAAGTTACCCTACCCTGGTGCAAGGCATGTAGAAATCGACATTGCCCCGGTGAATGTTACTATCTGCAAAAATATGTCCAAACACCCACAAATCTATATTGCACATTCTATAAGTCGGTAGGACATGATGACAGGGATTGTAGGGCTTATGATCTCATGCATGAAAGTTCAAGGGATATATACAAAATTCAAGGTAAAGTATACCAAGAAGGAAGCAATGCACAGTATAACTCCCCTGGGAGAGGAAACTTCAACCCTCGTGGTGGATTTCGAGGAAGAGGAAGAGGATGAGGTATGGGTCGAGGTCGAGGAAAGATAATCTGTTATAACTACGCACAACTAGGACACTTGGCAAGGGACTGTCAGAACCCTTGTACCACTTGTATCTATTGCAACTCCTTCGAGCATGTTATCAAGGAATGTCCAACATTGTTGGCTAAAATTCAGGAGAGGCGGGGACCTCAACAAAAATCGCAAATAAAACTAATCAAAGTAGAACCTCGTGGATCATATCCCAGAGTCACTTTTATCACTAGAGGAGGCACTATTACAGGAGAGGATAGAGTGATCCAAGGAAAGACTACAAAAGAATCAAGAGTTCGGAAATCTATAGAGAAGACACAAGTGTTTGATGCAAAGAAAGAAAGACAAATCTTTAAGAAAATAATTCAGGAGAGACCAAGGATCTTCATCGAAGACACAACTAAAAGTAAGAGAATTTGGAATTCCTCTAGCATTTGATCAGTCTGCTTCGCCCGGAGATGGAAAATAGGTGAGTAAACTTGTCAGTTTCTTGTATACGTTTATAGAGCTGATTAAAGATGAGAAAGCCATAAAAGAAATGAAAAATTTGGTCAGACAGTATGAGATATGAAGGGTATATCCTTTACTGAATAAAGTAGTACATCAAATATCCAAGAAGAGAAGGAAAAATAAAGAACTACACCTTAATTCTTAGATTGGAGAGTATGATATAGACTATGTGGTCCTCGACTTAGGGTTAGAGGTCAATGTCATGACGAAGAAAACCTGGGCACTGATGGGAAAACCTAAGTTGATATATTCCCCTATCAGGGTTAGGATGGATAACCAGTAGGAAGTAAGCCCCTTTGGAATATTAGAACATGTCCCTGTGGACATTGACGGAGTACGGACGTTTGCAGACTTCAAGGTGATTGAGATAGTTGATGATAGTTTTCCTTACCCTGTTCTGTTAGGAATTGATTGGTCTTTCAATAATTACACTATGGTTGATTTAAAGAAAAGAAAAATGACGTTTGAAGGAGATGGCCTTAGGGTCATCTCACCTTTAGATCATGATGAAGGCTAGAGATACACAAAACCCATCAAACAAGAATACCACGCATATGAACTAGAAAAAATATACAAATTAACAACTAGACAACAGGACTACATTAATCCTACGATGGAAGGGAATTTGAGTTGGCGAAGTGACAACACATGTTCATCAGATTCAGAAGAATCACTAGAGAATTGGCAGAACAAAATGTATGAAGTATATACAAGGAGATGTGCTAAATTAACTTGATAAGTTCGTTGGATCAACACAATAGTAAGTAACTTGCCCACCTTTGATGGTCTAAATCATTTAGAAGCATTCTTGGTGAACTTTGAAGAAATTGTACCAACACAACAAAGATTGTTGTAAAATCCATTTACAACAAAGAAATTGTACCAACACAACAAAGAAGCAGGTAGAGTCAGATTTCCTTAAACATGAATAAGTTCATCTTATTTTCACCCTTCAGAGTGCTACTAGGTCATATTGTGTGTAAGCAGGGATTGCTAGTAGATCCATCCAAGATTTCCATTATACCCCCTCCTACTTTAGTAAAACAGTTGTGCACTGCACTGGGACACAATGGATACTACAGGAAGTTCATTAAGGGATATGCACAGATTACAACACCCATGGAGAAGATTTTGAAGAAAGACTGTCAATTTCATTGGATAAAATAATGCCAGCAGAGTTTTGATACATTGAAATAGAAAATGGTTACTGCGCCTATTCTGGTTTTCCCATATTGAACGAAGGAGTTTCATGTGCATGTCGATGCATCTTCCATTGCATTAGAAGCTATGTTAGCACAATCGAGAGATGGAGACATCGACCACCCATTAGCCTTTGCTAGAAGAAAGCTATCAACAACTAAGATTAATTACACCACCACTAAGAGAGAAGGGTTAGCCATGGTGTATGCACTACGGAACTTAAGTTATGCCACTACTTGTTGGGAGGTCACTTTAAAATGTTTACTGATCACTCCGTACTAAAATACTTAGTCAACAAGCCAGTGTTGGGGGGACGAATATGCAGATGGCTTCTGCAATTCCAGGAATATGATTTTGAGATAGTGGTTAAGCCAGAACGAATGAACAAAGGTCCTAACCACTTGTTGAGGTTGGAACATGGAGAAGATCCTACTAGCTTGGAGGATACATTGCCGAATGCATGGTTGTTGGCCATTAGAAAAATCGATGATCACTTCTCAGAGATAGTCCAGTTCCTGTCAACAGGAATGGCACCTAGTGACTATACAATTATTCAGAAGAAACAGTTGGTATTACGTGCTATAGATTTTTCACTTATAGCTGGGAAAATATACAAGATGGGACTTGACGAGATATTGAGAAGGTGTGTTATGGAAGTAGTGAGACCACTGATACTCGCAGAATCACATGAAGGAATCACAGGAGGACACTATGCAGTGAAAGCAACAACGCAAAAGATTCTTAGGGTTGGCGTTTGGTGGCCTACTCTACACAGAGATGCTAAGGACTATTATAGAGCCCGCGATGCATGTCAAAGTGTTGGGAAACCATCCAGAAGAGATGAAATGCCTTTAGCACCACAGATGAACCTAAAAGAATTTGAGAAATGGGCCATTGACTTCGTGGGACCTATAAACCCACCAGGGAAGCGCACAGGAGCTAGATACATAATCACTACAAACGAGTATTTGACCAGATGGGAAGAAGTAAGAGAATTTAAGGACTGTAGTGCAACTATAGCTGCACACTTCATATTTGATGATATCATAACTAGGTTTGGATGCTCGAAGATCCTTATGAGAAATCAAGGCACACATTTCATCAATAAGACCATTGAATCCTTGACTCAAGAATTTGAAGTTCACCATCAGAAGAGCACACCCTATCATCCACAAGAAAATGGGACAGTTGAAGCATTCAATAAAATCTTGGAGACAACGCTAACAAATATATGCAGTGTGAATAGGGATGATTGGGATTTGAGAGTACCAACAATATTATGGGCCTATAGAACCACTTGCAAGAAACTGACCATGCATACCCCCTTCAAATTGGTGTATGGTATAGAAGCAGTTGTACCCATGGAATATTTGGTTCCTAGTCTGAGAATTGCAGCCTTTACAGATATGGATGACAGTGGTGTTGTGCAAGAGAGGCTTGCACAGTTGGTCGAACTAGAAGAAGAAAGATTTATTGTAGGATTTCACCAGCATGTTCAGAAAGAAAGAGAGAAGGCCTACCATGACAGACACATAAAAAACAAGGCATTTAAGAAAGGTGATTTGGTATTGTCATATGACAGTAAGTTCATGAAGCATCCAAGAAAGTTCAAGACGCATTGGCTTGGGCCATATGAGGTTGCCTATGTTACAGAAGGATGAGTTGCACAGTTGAAGACTTTTAATGGAGAATGGAAGGAGGAATTAGTGAATGGGAGATGGTTGAAATTATATTGTGACAACCAACTGCCTCGCAGCTCTCAGCAAAACTAAAAGGAAAAGGGTCTAGGTACCAGGTGTAGTTGAAACTGGGTACTAGACATAGAAAAGATAGTCTTCACAAGGAAGGAAGGGAGGACTAGAGATGGAAGCATAGGCTTCCCTGCGCAGTCTGAAGTCAAAGCACAACAGAAGGATCAGATCTGAAGTGCCTTAGGATGAGTCAAAAGTGAGTGTTGGGGGCCTACTGACCCTTGGATATGGAAGAAAGCGAAGATTAAGGAAGAAAAGGAAAAATGCGAACTGCGTGGAAGACACAATGACTGATACTGGGTCGAAGTGAGTAGAAGAGCAGAAAATATGGTGTGAAGTAAGAGAAAGAAGATCGAGGATGACAAATATGAAAGGAAGACGGATTGTGGACAACTCAGCAAGTGAAAAAAGCTACCATTGGATGCTTTGGAGCACTGCACGACAAGGAAGGAAAGACAGGCTGGCAAAGCCCTTAAAATGCGGATCAAGTTGACCTAGGGTTTTTGTATCTAGGGTTTTGACACTTAGGTTTTAACCTAAGGGTGTCCGAGAACTATTATAATGTATAAATAGAGGTCTAAAGGACCTGGGATGGAATGTTGGTATTGTTAGTGCTAGATTGGTCGAGAGTTCATTGTTCTTGTGTGATTGAGTGAGTACTATTGTGTGAAAAGGAAGTGTTGAGTGCGAGATCCTTCTAGTATTGTAAGATATTTAGCTAGGTGTGAATATCAACCCTGCAACTGGGTGTGCAGGGAGGGGAAAGATAGAGAGGAGAAGAGAGAAGATCTGCTAGTTAAGAGCCTAGACAAGAACTGTATGCTTCATCTTAATATATTATAAAGCACAGTTCTGTGGACGTAGCCCTAGGGAGAGGGTGAACCACGTATATCTTGCATTGTGTGTGATTGATGTTGTGTTCTTTGTCATTTGATATGCTGCTATTGTGATATTGAGTAGATCTGAAGTATAACTTGCACAGTAGGTTTAAGGAAGATAGAGAATACTAGGTGATTGTGTATTGTTGTTGTGAATCCATTCTACATTCCCTCTGGTTGTAGACACATGTGTCCTGAAACCCCCTATAGATACTTCGGGTGAGACTTCATATGCTTCGTAGGTGTTGTCGAAAGGGCCAGTAGTTAGGGCTTGTTGGTGCGCTCTTGGAGTTGAACCCTGGGTTTGCCCCATGTGCCAACATATTCCTAGGTTCTACCTTGTTTCTTTAATTTTGATATAACCAGTAGTTTGATAAGGCCATGATGAAATCGAATGTAGTGAGGGTTTGTCACATTTTTGTGAAACTGGGAGGACATTTTCTCAAGACTCTTTAGAAAATAAAATGGAAAATTCAGAGGTTTACCGAACTGAAAGTGAGCCAAGAGGAGAAAATGGCAAGCTTTGAAGGTGGAATACTTACCCTCGCAAGTAATTAGTCTGGTGATAATGATCATAGGATTGATTAATTCATATTTAAACCACCCCTTTGAATATCCTTTAGCCCCCAGAATGTTTTGATATTCTGGTTTAACCACCCGATTGTAACTATGTCATGGAAGCTAATGCTTCTTGAACCATCTGTCCCCAATTTGTGGGAGTTTCATGGCCACAAAAATGGACTCTTTGGATACTAGGAAGACCAGTGACCCAACATGAGAAGACTTTCCATCAAATTTGAGGGTGAACTAGAGGGAAACATCATCATAGTGTCGTTGCAGGATGACAAGGAATTACCCCCATCCCATGTGGAGAAAGACTTCTCGGAAGGCTTCAAACTCCATAATGGCTAACATTTCATCGTATGAGAAGGGTTTGTGATGATTCGACATGGATATGGAGAAAAATATGAGCGATAGGAAAAAAGGGCAGAGGATGAGCGATACAAAATAGGCAGAGGATGGGAGATAAGAAGAACAAGATGCTATTTTCCAAACGCAATGGATATAGGCAGGTCGCGTCATGGTTGCATTTGGCACATATGAATTCCATATGTATTAATGATGATGCATGAATTTAAATTTAAATGAAATCGTACTTGGAGATCAACCAAATCGCATGAGAGATTTGATCAATGTCCAAGTCAAAGATTTGGATATTATTATAGTAAGAATAAATGAAATCATAATTTTAAATTCAGCTCCTAACAAGCGTGATATTGTTGGATTACTGAGAGGGGGGGTGAATCAGTAATAACGTAATTATAATCCTTTTTCTTCAAATGTTATATCAATGTAGAATTATTATCCAATAATGAGCAGTAATAAATAAACAATCACACACATGCACAGTACACCAGTGTTTTACGTGGAAACCCAAATCAGGAGAAAACCACATAATTCTTTTTCTTATATGTATTGAAGAATTACATTCATTGGAAGCACCAACTTCCTTTGTTTTCCAGCTGCAACTTGAAGGAGGTTCCAACCTCCTAGTTTCTCGGGCTACAACCTGAGGGAAGCTTCAACTCCCCAAATCTTTGGCTACAACTAGAAGGAGGCTACAACCCCCAATGTCCTCCAGATACAACCATAAGGTGGCTATAACCACCTTTCCTTGCCCCGTCCTGCCACCCTGAAGTAGAAGTAGAATGATGGAACCACTGTCACACTATCACTGTGAGATATACTGCTGTAAACCTGTACCGATAAGTCTGAACCATGCATCAACCTGTACCTCAATCTGTAATCAACCTGTACCTTAAATAAGTGCATCAACCATGCACCAACCTGTAATCAACCTGTACCTTAAACAAGTGCATCAACCATGCACCAACCTCAACAAAAAGCCCTCATCAATTTCATCATCCAAATATGATTTGTAGATATGTAATATACCTTTTCTATATGATCACATTCCTGCAAACCTTCCTTAACTTTTAAAAACAAAAGACTAGCATTTTCATCAAACTTGTTTTTAGTCTCACATGCCTAGTTTTGGATTAGTCAACAACCCTAACTTGAAGTAATCATAACTTTGATCCTGT
>ML791152.1:373986-389194 GCA_009831015.1 Picea engelmannii
GAATGACATGTACTATCCATATAGAATAGTATTATCTGAAAATATATCATAACTCATACCATTACCCATCAAACAAACTTGGGTCCATTACCCAAACCTGGGGTCTCCAACTTCTCATGGCCATAACTCTCTAACCATGAAGAATTATGTGACGTTCCACATACCACCGGAAATGACATGACAAGAACTATCCATCTAGGATATTTTCCCTGACAAATTCACTTTCCTTCATCTCATTATTCCATAATTAAGCATGGGTTATCTTACTCCACAAAGCATCTCCCCGTGAGGGCTTTCACCATAAGGGGACCACTTTGGAGTTCATCCATATTTACTTCTTATCAACCATGACAAAACAATAATGAGTCATATTTACATCAAACACTATTGGGTCCATTACCCAAAACTTTGTGCTATGGGTCTTTCTTCAAGGGTTGACATCAATGACAACCAACCTTAATCAACAAATATAGCATCTTTAGTTAACTTAATTTACCACTTGACAATTGTAATTTAACTTCTAGTGATCATATCTGAAATGAAAACATTAAAATGACATTCACAATTATATCACTTCATAGAATACCTTATCTAACACTCCATCCGGTACTCCATCTGGTGAATATTATACAACAGTTAGTAGTAGGCCTGAAATTACTAGAGTCATTGAATTGTAAGGCTCATGTTCATCAAGGTGGATGAAAGGATGATGGAAACTGAAGTATCGATGTTTTTATTGAAATATAATTGCAATATATAATTCTTGATCAAAGAAGTGTTATTTTCTTAGCCGAGTTCCAATATCTGTAGTGGAGAAAGCAATTTATGACTGGATAGAAAAAAACTGTTGAGTTATGAACAACCCCCTCTCTCTTGGAACAAACAAGCTATCAACTGATTTGATTAGTTCTCCCTTTAATTGGCCATGAGCAGAGATCCAAAAACCAAAATTGTGATGTAGTACAAATCTTGTCATATACACACGAACAAAGAAGTTATGATATTACTAAAAATAATATATAACTGATCATATTTCATTATCATGATATGCAACAATTGACAACATACACATA
Source organism: Picea engelmannii (assembly GCA_009831015.1). NCBI lineage: Eukaryota > Viridiplantae > Streptophyta > Pinopsida > Pinales > Pinaceae > Picea > Picea engelmannii. The sequence continues at coordinate 375,060 of ML791152.1, forward strand.
TTGATAAATTTGTAAAAAGAGTGGTTTCATGGTATATCTTTCATGGAAGAAATCATATAATCTTTTCTCATATACTTCCTAAACGAATGAACAACGTTTAGCCCTTCCTCCCACACCTAAGCATTGTAACACTCCTCAATCAAATATATAGGAAACCAATCAATTCTTCCAATATCCTAAGTTTTATGGCTTCTGAGTGTATAGGTAAATTTCACATGTTAGTCTACCAAAACAATTAAGAACAAGGCCCCACCTGTAAGACAAAAAATCTTACATATAGTTGGGAAGGCTTGGACAAGAGGGTCTTAAGATCATCTTCATGTTAGCCTCCAATGGAAAGTGAATGGAGTTCATTTATTGATACTTAACCATGCATAATTCCTTTCATTCATACCCAAAAGTAGTGCCATACATCAAAACAAATTTTAAACCAAATACTTATCATTTTAATTTATAATTGAAATCCTCTCTATGTAGAATGCCCCGCTACCATAATGCTTGTTCAATACTCCGACATGTTTACCTAGTCATACCATAGGCTAGTATCCGTTGCCAGAAAAATTGTTCAGTATCCCGATGGGTTAGCCTCTTACACCCTTTTTACAACAGAGATTAGTCCTTACCCTCACCTTTAAGATTTGTATATAAATGTTTATTTTTTCAAGAATATGTGTAGGCAACTCTGCAAACCTTTTTATGTGTTGGGATGGTATTTAAGTTGGAGGATGTTTTTTTTTATATAGATTACCTTTACCTATTGTCCTGATGTAAGGGATACTTAAGTGAGTGTAACCAATCCAAAGATATGACACAATTGAGAATTTTAATGTGTAGTGGATGGAACCATTGGAAAATAACAAAAATATATCTGTAGCCCCTACTAATCTTCTTCCATTGAAATTAAATTGATGTTTCCATGTCCTAACTGTCAGGTCGAACTCCTTTCTAATCTTTTATAAAAATACTCTACTCACCCACTCAAAGACTTGGATGGATTGTATTAGTATCCTCTAGGTTTGATGAGATCAACGTCACTTTTTTAGTATTTTTTTGGTGGTTAAGGGATATGAACAACTGTTATAAGAGATTCTCTGAAATTCTATTTTGAAAACAAGATAGAATTCTGGTCAAATATCTAAAAATGACTAACTAAACAAACAATTTTTAATCATGATAAAAGTACTCATTAATAAAATGGTGCTTAACAAGATGATGAAATTTGGTTATATTAACTTTTTCTTTTGAAGTAAAATAATCCTCTTCTTCTTAGCTTCCTTGAAAGTGTCCATTTGTAAATGAATACTTGCAAAATTTCTAAAACTACTTGTCAAAAACCACACTCTAAAATATTTACATATGTACAACATAAATCAAAATATTTCAAGAACAGGGAGAAGGAGAAGAAACTTCCCCATCCACCAAGGCCAGTGCCTTGTCAGCTGACATGACTTGTATAAAGTCTTCTTTATAAACATGCTTATGATAAAGTTTAATTCTATGCCCATTTACTACAAAAGAGCCCTGTTCATCATCAATTGTTTTTATTTTTATAGCCCCATTATCAAACACGGTAACCACTTCATAAGGACCTAATCATCGAGTGGTAAGTTTTCCTTTAAAAATTTTAAACCTTGAATCAAACAATAGAGCCCAGTCTCCAGGTTGAAATTGCTTCTTTTTAATGAATTTATCATTCCATTTGCTTCACTGGTTTTGAACTACGATTGTCCTTTGGATAGAATCTTATCTAATTTCATCCAATTCATTCAATTGTAGGACTCGTTGTTTTTGTGCCTCGTCTAAATCTAATCCCAATTGTGCAGCAATACGAAAGGTTCTTACTTGGAATTCAATAGGTAAGAGTACTTGTTTTCTGTAAACCAATTCGTATGGAGTATGTCTAGTGGTGTTTCTCCATGTGGTACGATATTCCCACAAAGCCTATGGAAGTCTATCGGCTCAATCTCTATGGTGCAGTTGGACAGTTTTGGTCAAGATTATTTCTAGTACTTTGTTTGTTGATTCCACTTGTCCATTAGCTTGTGGGTGGTATGGAGAGGAATTTCGATGTTTTATCCCATACTTTTCTATTAATTCCTTCATAAACTTAGAAGTAAATTGTGTACCATGGTCCGTGAAAATATCATGAGGAACACCAAAGAGGGTAAAAATATCTTCATAAATAAAGTCAACAATGGATTTTTTAGTAGCCCTAAACAAGGATTTTTCCTCTACCCACTTAGTGATATAATCTCTACAAACAAGAATATAGTTCTTCTTACGAGACATGGGGGAAATTGGTCCTACAAAATAAAGGGCCCATTTCTTAAAAGGTTCGATCATAACCTGGGTATGTAAAGGAATTTCATCAGCTGATGTGGGTTTTCCTATCCTTTGACAATTATCGCAACTTCTTACATATTTGGAAGTATCCTTAAAAATTCTAGGCCAATAGTAACCTGAATGTAAAACCTTTTATGTTGTATGTTTATCGAAAAAATGTCCACCACATGGTCCAACATGAAAACTTCGTATGATTTATGCTATCTCATCTTCCCGGACAAATCTACGAATGATCAAATCTGGTCCAGTATGAAAAAGGTCATGACTAACCCATGAGTAGTTAGCACTTTTTGTTATAATTCAACGCTTTTCATGAGGCGACAAATGAGATGGTAATTTTCTAGTGGCTAAATAATTTTCCATATCTACAAACCACATAGTGTTTACGGAGATGGTGAAGAGATGCTCATTTGGAAAACTATAAGCAATAGAAATATTATCGCCTTCATGATTAATGTGAGAGAGAAAATTAGCTATTAAGTTCTCTTTTCCTAGTTGATCAAGGACAATAATATTGAACTCTTGTAATAAAAGGAGCCACCTAGTTACTCGACCATTGGTAATAGGTTTTTTCATGAGAAATCTAACATAGTGATATGTATGTACAAATACCTCATATCCTGTGATATAATGGTGAAACTTGTTGATGGCATGGATGACTGCTAAGAATTCTTTCTCAGTGACTATATAGTTTATCTCAGCAGTAGTCAAGTTCTTACTTACAAAGTAAATGGCATAGGATTGTTGGTCTTCTTTTTTTCCTAACACTCCTCCTATTGCAGTATCAGAGGCATCAATATATATATGGAATAAAAGGGCCCAATTGGGTCCTCTAAGAACTGGTGCCATAGATAATTTAACTTTTAAAGTTTCAAAGGAAGTTTGAAAATGGTTAGTCCAAAGAAAGTCAACATCTTTTGTGAGCAATCCAAACATTGGTGCGAGAATTTTTAGAAAATTTTCAATGAATCGCCAGTAGTATCCGACATGTCCAAGAAATATTCTCACCTCCTTTGGAATATTTGGAGGTGGGAGTTTGAAAATTACCTCAATCTTAGCAGGATCCAATTTAATCCCTTCGGATGAAACATGATGCCGTAAGTCTACTCCTTCAATCAATAACATTTTACACTTCTCATGACTTAAGGATAAATTTATCTCTTGACATCTAATGAGAACTTTCCTCAGGTTATCTAGGGCTTCTTGAAAAGTATTACCATATATTGTAAAGTCGTCCATATACACTTCCACACAGTCATGAATGAGATCATAAAATATCCTTAATACTTCTCACTGGAATGTGGTAGGAGTGTTACATAGACCAAATGGTAGAACCCTATAAGCATAAGTTCCCCAAGGACAAGTGAAAGTAGTCTTGTCTTGATCCTTAGGTGCTATGAGAATTTGATTGTATATGCTATATCCATCAAGGGAGGAAAAGTATTGTTTTCTTGACAAAGTATCCAAGACTTGGTCAATGAAGGGAAGAGGAAAATAATATTTAAGAGTGGACTTATTAAGTTCTTGGAAGTCAACACAGATTCTCCATTTTTTAGTTACTTTCTTTGGAACCACTACAAGTGGGGATACGCATTTGCTGTCAGAAAATGGATAAATAAAACCAACGTTCAATAGTTTCTGTATTTCCTCCTTCACTATATATTTTAGTGCCATATTCATCCTTCTCTGAGGTTGCCTAACATGTGTTACTTATTCCTGGGTATAAATATGATGAATGCACGTGTCAGGGTGTATACCTCACATATCAGTATATTCCCAGGAAAATGCTCATGATTGGTCCTTAAGGACGTTCACTAATTGTTCTTGTTGATCTGCATCTAGTCCTGAATTGATATGTAGGAATTTTCCAGGACTAATATCATAAGGCATGGTGTAGGATATGGAAGATTAATCTATTTCAAATATAAAAGATGTTGAAGAAAGAGTTTATGGATCCAAATGTTAATTACATTCTTCACCAAACATATACTCAAATTGGGGGAAATATTGAGGAAAATCAACACATGTAATTGCAAAAATGAATTGATTTAAAACATTCTTCGTTGTCTGCTTCTGAAGTGCCCAAGAGTGATCACTAGGAAACACAGTTTCTTCCCAGTTTTTGTTCTCATATGGACATTCAATCCACCATATATTTTCTATAACAGGTTGAGCCGGTGGGTATATCATAAGTTTCTTCATAGAAAGTCCATTAGAGATAGTCATTTCACCTTCTTGATAGCCAATAAATGCATTGGTTGTAGCCAACCAAGGTATTCCCAAAATAACGGGATGCCCTTTAGCAGGATCCTTTGAATGAATGACAAGGAAGTCTACCAGATATTCCCATGATGCTAATGTGGCTATGATATCATCCAAGATCCCTTCAGGTATAACTTTTGTTTTATCTTCCAACTCCAAAATAGTTGGGGTAGGTTGAAGGAAGTGTTTCAACTATAATTCTTCTAAGGTAGTGACAGTCATAACATTAATGGATTCCCCTAGGTATATGAGAGTATTTCTAATGGGAATCTTATTAATGTTTATCGTTACTAATGTATTCTCTGGGTTTTCATACTTTGTGACCCTAGGTTGCTCTGATATGTATTCAGACAACTCTCCTACTAGATGTACTGTTGGAGGATATTTCTGTTTCCTACTTGGATTTTTGATACACAATTCCTTGATTACCTTACTGTAAATTGGGATATCCTTTATTGCTTGTAACAAAGGAATTTTGACAAAGATATTTTTTAATTCGTTTATAATGTCAAATTCCGATCGAATAATCATTTTTTCAATTGCTAATCTCTCCGGATAGGGAGGGGATTTTGTAGTTTGCAAGGATTCACTTCGAGGAATATTTTGTTATTAATATTTGGGAATAGTAACATCTTCCCACTTAGTGTCATCTGTGGGCTGGTCGAGAGTTTCATATTCTTCTTCCTCCTAAATGACTACTGAAGGTTTATATTTATCCAAAAATTTCCCTAGCCTTATTTGAATATCATGTAATGGAACATGAGAAACAACATATGTTAGAAAAGTTTGCAACTCAAAAATATGAAGAGGTTGAGTTGGTTTATTATTTGGGTTAGGCACCGATTGTGTTGGAAATAATGTTGTTCTTGGGGAATTTGCATTTTTAAATCACTAAGGTTGTTGTGGAATAGGAGGTAAAGGTGTAGGGACAAAACCTAGCAAAAGTTGATGAATATTTGGTGGAAACTGTGGATAAGGATGAGTGGGCATAGGAACATGTGGAATCTGAGTGTTTCCCTAGGTATGTACTCTTATACATCCTTGTAGCCAAGGGTGGTGTGAAGCATACTGTGGAGACCAATTTTTCCAATTTGTTAAGTTCCACTATTGTGGTTGTTGGTAATAAGGTGGATCTTGAGGTGGTGGATCCTGGTACATAGGATGACCCTTAGGTTCCCATGGCCTTCTAGGTGCATAAGAATATTCCCCAAGATCCCCACTTTTATAAATGGATAATAAACCAAGCAGTGATGGGAATTTTTTAGTTGGATGATCTTCAATATAGAAGCTACAAACTGAAATGTTGTCTAATCAACATTCCCTTGAGGAATGATTCCTCCTGCATCTCAGACAAAATATGCACATCGCAACATTCTCTTCCTATTGTTTCTTCTTAATATTTAAAGTGTTCAATTGGGAACCTATTGTACTTAAAATATCAATTTAAAAGTTTTCTAACAGGTTTCCTATTTCCATCCTTGTAACCCCACCATAACTAACTCCTTTTGAGTTTCTACTATAGGGATCCCGAACACCCTTTCAAGTTTTCTCCATGATTCTCGAGTATTTTCTACACATATCACAAATATCATAAAATGGTTTATGGGAGACATCTCCTGATGCCATCAGATTAAGTGTTTCCAGATATTCTTCCAAAATTCCTTTAAGAAAAAGAGTTCCGGTTGCATTATCTGGAAGGTCATGATATTTTGATTTTTGTGAGATATAGGAAAATCGTTCCATGTAATCTTCAAGACTCTTGTCTTCTAATTTTTTAATTTTAAAGATATCATTATGATAATATTTAGATTATCAATAGTCTTGGTATTTCCTAAGGAATATGGTCTTCATATCTTCCGAAGATCTGATACTAGACTCTCTTAATCCCATGAACCATCTAAGTAAAAAATCTTTAAGATTGGCAGGAAATAGTTTTAATTTTTTAGCATCTTGCAAGTAGATATAACTTATGCACAATATGTCAAACTCAAACAGGAAGGTGTCTGGGTCCTCACTGCTCTTACCATAAAAGGTAGGTAGTGCATAAAGTGGAATGTTCTTCATATTAACATTTTGTGTTGTATCCAAAATTTGAAACCCAAAACTAGTTTCTATTTGGTTTCTTACTTCTTCTCCCTCACCATGTCTCACATGATTGTGATCATCCTCATCATACAGATTGATTTGATTCCCCAAAATAGAATACCTTAGTGGTTTTATTATTGGAGATAATGATTCGTCCCAAGGTTCTTTTTTAGGAGAGATATTTCTCCGATAGGAAAAATTATCTACTATTTGGTTTTCAGGAACTTTTCTTGATCCTGTTGAAACTATTGGTTCAAAATTTGTTGTTTAAACTTATGACACAACTATATTCACTGAACTTTCAAAGAGGGAATTCACCTATTTAGGGTCAATGATATCTATAAAGTTAGAATCCCCTAATGGTGGTAAAAAGGAAAAGGTTGTGTTGGTTGGTTTTGATGATGATAAATTGGAAGGTTCGAGTGGTTTTACCTCATGTCCTACTATTGTTGGTGTCTCAAATTTATGTTCTATGGTTTCCCCATTTTTTGTCTCTTCTGAAACTTTTTTATCTTTTTGGGTTGAGCTATCTCCTACTTGTACTTTCCAATATTGTTCTGCAGAGTTTAAAGATGGAGTGTTCCTTCCTCCAAAAAGGTTAGAAGGAACTTTGGTTGGAAGTTTTGGATTCGTTTTAATATATCTACCCTTTGGGTCGCTAGGGTTTTTCATGAAAGCGACACAAAAAGAAAACTACCATTGGGTTTGGGGGAAACTGCTATAATATATGCCCAGGTTCTTACCTCTTGTCTTAAATCTCCCCTGCCACCAAACTAGTATTAATGCTCATAAATAATCTACTTCCTAATTGTTTTCTACCTTTGGACAACAACCCGACAACGAAACCAAAAATGATGGGTAAACTATATGTCTTAATTTCCCTAAATTAAATTATCGACCAAGGTAAGTAGACTTAGAGTTGTGACACAATATGAGTCAAGGTAGAGCAAGGATTAACTTCTTGTGAGGTTTGGAAAGTGGATATAGCTAGGAAAAATAAGGTTTATTCTAGCAATTGGTACTTTGTCTTCAATTTACAATTTTATTTTAGGAAGAGATTCTAAACAAACTGAACTATGTTTAGACAGTGAGATTTACTTTAAATTTACAGAGTAATCTACAACTATGAATGGTGAGCTCATTGTTCTAAGTAATCAAATCTTGAATAAAAACAAGATATTTTTATTTTAAGAGTAATCTACAATTATGGAGAGTGAGTTTATAAAGGCAAGATATATTTCAAAAACAACTCTTCGAAGTGAACTCTATTCAAAAACTCATGATTAATTTGGTTCTATAGAAAATAAATCATATCTTTTACACTAGTTTGATTAACTGAAAGTAAACACCATCATAAATAAATTTAAATGCAGTGGTTGTGTCTACGATGGAAAATTATGTCATGGTGGAATCTTAGTATTACTGATAATTCAAGCACAATAAACTCTATGTTAATTTATTAAGAGATGTGGAGAGTATAAACAAGACAATCTACTGAAATATTTTCCATTGAGAAATATCAATTGATTAAGTACATATATGTACATTAACATAATTCATAAACAATAATCAGAGGAGATTCGAAATTAGAAATATCCTATCACATCAAGTCTGGGAATATTTTAGTACAAAGGTAATAAACTATGAAACATTGCAAATATTAGTTTTTAAACCATAACAGAAGGATTCATAAAACACTGTTATATACACTATTTAGAGGACCAATATGCAAACTAGAATACAATTTATGTGAATGAGAAGAGAACGATATATGTATATATGAACAGTGAAATGAGGAAGATTATGTACATAGCCATAAAACACAATCTAAGTGGTTAACCTGCATAAAAGAGTTATATGTCAGAAAATATACAATTAGATGTCTAGATGTGGGAAATCACAAATATCCTGCATAAAAGAGTTTGATGTATAAATATGAATCTACAACAAGTAAAAAAATACACAAACCACTGGTGGCCCCACTAGGTAGTCATGGTACTACTCCAACTTAACAGACAATCATCGCATCTGATCTGGGATCTTTTTCGTCAGGTGACTTATTAAATAACTATATTAAATGAGAATAAACAAAGGTACACCATAAATAAGGAAGAGCTCAAAAGGAAAGAGACATAATCATGCAATGTGAACAAAAATAACTTGATAATGGAGTTCGTACCTAGTGGACTATGTCTTCGGGTCCTTCTCTCAAATGGGAAGGTCTTTTTATTAAATCCACAAAAGAATTGGGCAAAATACATAAGTATACCTCATTCTGGAGTTAAGCCACAAAATATTTGCTTAGATCAGAAAACTAACACCACCACTATGTTCATGGCATCATTTTACCTAAAAATGATTGTCTCCACTCCTCGATCTAAGTCGAACACTTTTTGTCCCAAGAGGCACCCTTGCCTCAGTTTGCATGCCACTGCTCCTGCAATAAATGACTGGCTCTGTCTTGAAATACATGCAAAATCTCGAAAACCTTTCAAAAGGTCGTACAGATCCATACTGTATGGACACTCTTAGTCTGCCTCTCATGTGTTTCTGTGTGTTCTGAGTTGTTCTTAGCCTTCTCTAGATCCTTTTTGGATCACGCCTTCCCACTGAGAGATTTTTGGACCATCAAAAGATTTCATTAATCAACTGGTAAGTGAGGGAAGAGTTCCCTCATCTTATCCTTATCAATCCACTTTTCCTTTCTTGGATGTGTGCCCTTTAAGCATACTCGAAGATAATCAACATCACCCCTGCATGAAGTCCTCGTCCTTCTGTCCAGGACGATATCTTCTTGTAACTCATCCAAGTATTTAGGTGCAAACTCATCAACTGAAGGTGTTGAAAATTCCTCATCCTGGTCCATGATCATGGGAGGCTAAAAAAATTTCAAGTTCTCTACATTCACAACTGAATAAATCTACATATAAGGTGGAAGATCTAAATGAAAAGCATTAGTGCTACTTTTCTCCAAAATAGTGAAGGGTCCATATCGGATGGGCTTGAGTTTATTGCCTTCATCCTTCAATCATTCCTTGTTTATGAGGAGCCATACCCGGTCCCCAACCTGGAACTGATGATCAACCCTGGTCTTGTCATGTTGAACTTTATATTGTGCTTGAATCTTCTCCCACTGTTCCATCACTGCTTGGTGTATCTACTGATGTTAAGCCCTAAATAGTGGTTCATTACCCCTTAATTGGGGAATATTATATTAGTAATGTTATATTATTTATGTCATCTTTAGGCCATTATTTGTAATTATACCTCCTAGTCTCCTATATATACCAAGGAGACATTTTCATTTTGAATCATCTTGTAATTGAACATTTATGTGGGCATAAGGAGGTTTCCCCCTCAAAGAGGCTTATTATCTAAAATTCTCTCTTTTCAAGGCGTTGAGTACTTATTTTGAGTTTTTTCTATGCTATATTGATATTTGGTTCCTAACATATGGTATTAGAGCTCAAGGTCTTGGGGTTTTACCGCTACATCTAAGACACCTTGGAATTTTCACTATAACTTTTTTTCTACAATGTTTTAGAAGGAACGGATTGGAGGATATTTATCAGATGGATCCAGGTATGTTGGGTTAAAATTTCAGCTCCTGAGACCTTATAATTTCGGATCTATAGCCTGTGCAAGATAGGGTTTTGGAATCATCCTGAAATGAGCCATTGCGTAATGTTCACTATAAAATTTCTTCTGTAATGTTTCAAACCCTGAATTCTGGAGGCTATTCAAAAAAAATAGTAATATATATGTGGTAAAAAATTTAGCTTATGGGTCATCTTACATTTGTATATACACCCTGTGGAAGATAGGGTATCTGACTAGTCCTATTGACTAGTCTCAAGAAAGTGTTCTAGGTAAAAAAATCATAACTTCTTCCTGGAGTATCCAAATTGAGTGAGACTAGTTTCCTTGGATAGTGGACAGTCCGTAGTATCTCTGGTACAAGTTTTAGAATTTTATATCAATTATTTTGTGTGGGGCACGCTATACAAGGAATATCTCTTGGAAAGGATAAAAATCAGCAAGTTGTGGGGAATTTACCATAAATTCTGCTTGGCACATCCAATTGTGATCAAACCTATGGAATTACAGAGAAGTAATATCATAGAACTACAAAAGATAAATTTTCATACCCAGAAGGGCCAAAACGTTGGATAAACAAAGGAAGAAAGATTGTCTAGCAGAACCACCTCAAAATCAAGGGTCAAAAGTGATACTTGGCCAACATGCCACCCAAAAAGGGAACTTCTACACCAAATAAGCATCCAGATAGTTCTACTTGGACTCTTGATGAAGGTGAAGAAATGCGTAGGGACATAAATGATTTAAAAAAGAAGACAATAACAAAAGATGAACTACAAGAGATGGAAGCTAAGTTGGAGGCAATAAATACTAAGATGGATGGTTTAAAAGAGGAGATCATGTAAAGATTGAAAAATTTCCTAATAGAGAGGACACCTGAAAGTGAAAATGTATCCCATGAAATTCATGATGAGGACACAAGGAAGATGAATCAAGAATGGAGAAACTCCAACTTTGGGTTGAATACCAACCACATTCCTAAGATCAATATGAGGAAGTTTGATGGCAAAGACCCAATCACATGGATACTTCAGATGGAGCAATTCTTTGATCTACATAATGTGTCACATACACAAAAGGTACGAATTGATTCTTTATATTTAGAACCCAATCAATTTGTATGGTATAGATGGCTTTGTTCTCGAAAATCACTCGTCACTTGGAAAATTTTCATCGAAGAAATGATAGCACACTATGAGGATGTAAGGAGCAATACCTTCTTTAGCCAATTGATAAATCTCAAGAAAAAGGGTTCAGTTATAGAACACATTGAGAACTTCCAAAGATTGAATATAAAGGTAACAAATATTCCATATGAGCACTTGATTGATGTATTCATAGGAAATTTAAGAGATAACATTCAACATGAGGTTCACCTTTGGGAATCTGATCTGAAAATGATAAAGGCTTGTATTCTTGAAAATATTTGCAAAGTTTTATTTAAGTGTGCTTATGCAAAAGGATCAATTTGCAAACACAAATTTTAGTGAAAATTACACATTCAAGATGCAAATAATAACCATCAAATATAGTGAATAGTAAACACATAACACAACAAATGATAAAGGAGTTCACCCCTCTCTTGGGCTACATCTCTTGGTCCAGCTTCCAATGGATCTTTTATATTATTTTCTCAACGTGCTAAAATATGTGCTTTACAATGGTCAAAATGCCAAATAGATGGCTCCAATGGCTTCAGAACATCCAAAATCCCCTAGCTGGGCTTTTTCGGCACCTGGTTTGGCCAAAAATTAAAGAAGATAGGCTTCCTAGAAGTTCCCCTTCAAACTTGTTGTCTCTGGATCGCCAAAATGCACCTCTCTATGTCCAACCTAGCCTCTACATGTTTTTCCGTGCTTAAAACCAGCACCATGCACATAACCACAACACGTGCACAACTGTAGAACGATTAGGGACCCCCTAACCACAGAGGCATTGGATGTATGGGTCATGTGACCGCACCCCCCCACACACAAAAGGGCTAAGTCCCAAGTCGAATGGGCAAGCGACAAGTGTCGACGTGTGGTTTAAACCGTTGTCAATATTAAAACTTCTGTGCAATATTTAACCATCGGTCATATGTGTTCACACCAAAACCGTGGGCTGGGGCTAAGCCCCAGCCCAGCCCTGCGCCGAAATAAACACAAATCAAACTTAAATAATTTGCAACTTCTATTATGGTAAGAACTATATGGTGGGCGCGCTGGTTGGGCGACCCTTCCCAAAGCTCTATCCCTGCTCAGAGGTTGTGGGGTCGAGTCCTGCAGACTCCCACAAAGTTTTAACCATTTCCTAGGTGACACGTGGTAGCCCTCACTTGGACCACGTGTCACCAATCCATTTGCCACAAATATGCCACATGTCGGACGCTAATTCGTCCACATGACTACCAACTCAGCACCTGCCACATGTCGTATGGCCCCGCCAACTCAACATCTACCACGTATCGTATGACCCTGCCAACTCAACATCTGTACGGACTATATAGTTAGCAAATTTTTTTTGCCTGTTTGACTATTTGAACAGAACGCAATATCTCACTCATCCGATGTTCATTTGAACCCGTTTGAATTGCGCTAGGTTCATGACAATGAGGCCTACACATCCATTTGATTTGAAGTGATTCTGAGCACTTTGAATTTTGAGCAAAATTTGATCCCTTGGATCACACCTCCCCATTGGAAAGCTTTTGGACCTCCAAAAGTCTACTTTCAGTCTATTTGAAGATGAGGGTATAGTTCCCTCACCTTCCCAAACTCAATCCACTTGGCTTTTCTTGGATTTGTGCCTTTAAGACCAATTCGAAGATATTCCACATTTCCCTGTTTTGAAGTTCTCATCCTCCTGTCAAGGATTGTGTCTTCATGTAGTTCTATAAGATATTCTGGGGAGAAATCATCTATAGAAGGAATCTGAACATGTTCTCCTTGATCATCAATCAAAGGAGGCTCATACAATTTCAAATTCTCAACATTGACAACTGCATACATTTGCATAGAAGGAGGCAAATCCAAACGGAAGGCATTGTTACCAATCTTCTCAAGAATCTTGAAAGGACCATATCTAATTGGTTTCAGTTTTTTACCTTCTCCTTTAAGCCTCTCCTTACTAATGTAAAGCCAAACTTCATCTCCAACTTGGAAACTATGATCAACACGATGCTTGTCATGTCTTGTCTTGTACTTGGCTTGACTCTTTTCCAACTGTTCTTGTACCATTTGATGTATCGACTGAATTTATTCAATGAAATTTTCTGCCCTATTAATGTCATATTGACCATCAATAGCAATATCCTTCCCAAAGATAAAATCTAAAGGAGATTTGGGCAAATAGCCAAAACATGCTTCAAATGGCGATGTTTGAGTTGAAGAGTGCTTAGCTCGATTGTAAGCATGTTGAATGTAGTGTAAATGCTCATCCCAAAGTTTAGGATGCTTGCTACAATAACCACGAAGAAGATGCACCACTGTTCTATTGACCACTTCTGTTTGACCATCGGTTTGCAGATGAAAAGATGTGCTCCTTTTCAGTTTGGTGTCCATGAGTGCCCATAAACTTGACCAAAAGTTCCCAATAAATCGAGAATCTCGATCAGAAATAATGGATTTAGGCAATCCAAAATGTACCCAAACATGCTGAAAGAACATTTGTGCCGTTTGCTCAGCTGTAACCTGCTTCTTACAAGGTATCAAAATACACATTTTTCTAAATCAATCAACCACAACATAAAGATAATCATGATTTTTTTTAGACATAGGTAGACCTCCTACAAAGTCCATGGAAATACTTTCCCAAGGATGAGAAGGAACCAGAAGTGGAGTATACAAACCCAACTTTCTATTGCTAGG
>ML791152.1:395627-420377 GCA_009831015.1 Picea engelmannii
TTTGTGTTAGTATTTTTTGATGATATACTAATCTATAGCAAGTCTTGGGAGGATCATGTGCGACATGTTGACAAGGTGCTACAACTACTAAAGGAGCAACAACTATATGCCAAACCATCTAAATGTTTCTTTGGAGTGAAGGATGTAGAGTATTTGGGTCATATTGTATCTCATGAAGGTGTTAAGGTAGACCCTAATAAGATTAAGGCCATGATGGACTGGACGATTCCCAAAACATTGAAGAATCTTAGAGGATTTTTGGGTTTGACAGGTTACTACCGCAAATTTGTTCGACATTATGGAAGAATAGAAACACCTTTAACGACACTAACTAAGAAGGATGCATTTTCATGGACTCCAGAGGCAACTAAATCTTTTGAACAACTTAAAGAGGTGATGTGCAAAGCTCCTGTCTTGACCACTCCTAACTTCACAAAAAACTTTATTGAGGAATGTGATGCCTCGGGAAATGGAATTAGTGTTGTCCTAATGCAAGAAGGAAGGCCCCTAGATTTTGAAAGTCGACCACTCAAGGGAAAGGACTTACACAAACCCATTTATGAGAAGGAAATGATGGCAATACTACATGCATTGAAGAAATGGTGTCCTTACCTAATAGGTAGTCACTTCAAGGTCAAAATAGATCATGATAGCCTTAAATACTTCTTGGAACAAAGACTATCTTCAAAAGAACAACAAAAATGGGTAACCAAGATATTGGGTTATGATTTTGAAATCGTCTATAGAAAAAGGGAAGCAAAATGTTGTGGCGGATGCACTCTCAAGGAAGGATGAAGATGTTGAGGCCTTTCTCTGTGTTATCTCGATCATCCAACCCGATTGGATAATAGAAGCAAGGGATGAATGGAAGAATGACGAAAAAGTGTGGACTCTCATTGAAAGGTTGCAGTAGGATTCCAGTACATCAGATACATTTACATGTAAAAATGATTCACTATGGTACAAAGATTGCTTATATTTATGTAAGAAATCCCAACTCAAACAAAAGGTACTATTAGAATTGCACACCTCTCCAGTAGGAGGGCACTCAGGATTTTTAAAAACCTACCATAGGGTCAAGAAGGATTTTTTTTGGGATGGCCTTAAAAATGATGTTCAAAGGTTTCTGGTAGAATGTTTGGTTTGCAAACAAAATAAGGTGGAAACAATTAAGACCCTGGGTCTTTTACAACCATTAACCATCCCAAGTCAGCGTTGGGAGGAGGTTTCCATGGATTTCATCACATGGTTACCGAAGTCTGAAGGAAAGAGTGTCATCATGGTGATTGTTGATAGAATGACCAAGTATGCACACTTTTGTGCACTCTCTCATCCCTTCAAAGATAGTATAGTTTCCACCGCATTCATGGAGACAGTTCAAAAGCTACATGGCAGCCCAAAGATTATTGTAAGTGATAGAGATCCCATCTTCACTGGACATTTTTGGACAAAATTATTTTCTTGTTTGGGTACTCAATTGGCTCATAGCTCATCCTATCATCCTCAATCTGATGGAAAAACCGAGATAGTGAGTAAATGTCTGGAAGGATACCATACTTTCTTTGTCTCTGATAAACAAACACAATGGTTCAAATGGTTACCCTTGGCAGAATGGTGGTATAACACTTCCTTTCATACTGCAACAAAAATGACACCATTTATGGCACTCTATGGATACCACCCTCCTTCCATCACTTTTTCTCTAAAAGAAAAATATAGGGTTCAAGCAGTGGAAGATGACATCGAGCATCAACAACAAGTTATCCAAATATTAAAGGACAACCTGACCATGGCACATAATCGTATGAAACAACAAGTAGATCAACATCGTAGTGAAAGAAGTTTTGACATAGGGGATTGGGTGTTTTTAAGACTATAACCATGCAAACAAATGTCCCTCAAGCAACACAAGAAGGATAATAATTTATCACCAAAGTACTATGGCCCTTATAAGGTGTTGCAAAAGATTGGTACTATGGCATACAAATTGGAGTTGCCTACATCTTCACGAGGACACCCAGTTTTCCATGTTTCATGCTTAAAGAAGGTTATAGGTGACAAGATCCCAGTTCAAACTATATTGCCAGAACTTGACGAGGAAGGAAAAATAATATTGGAGCCTAAATCCATCACTGACACAAGAATTCACTAGCTGAGGAATAGATCCATTTTAGAGTATCTCATTAAATGGAGGAAACTACCGGTTGAATATTCCACTTGGGAAGATGAGTCTTTTATACAGAAGCATCCAGTGTTACTCAAGCGTTGCAGACAACACTTGTCTCAAGGGGAGGGGCGTGTTAAGCCCTAAATAGTGGCTCATTACCCCTTAATTGGGGCATATTATATTAGTAATGTTATTTTATTTATGTCAGCTTTAGGTCATTAGTTGTAATTATACCTCCTAGTCTCCTATATATACCAAGGAGACATTTTCATTTTGAATCATATTGTAATTGAACATTTATGTGTGCATAAGGAGGTTTCCCCCTCGAAGAGGCTTATTATCTGAATTTCTCTCTTTTTCAAGGTGTTGAGTACTTATTCTGAGGTTTTTCTATGCTATATTGATATTTGGTTCCTAACAACTGAATCATCTGGATGAACTTGCGGGATTTTTTCTCTGTTCTTTCTTCATTTACATCATAATCTTTCCCATACATCAACTCCAAAGGAGCCTTTGGTAGGTACCCAAAACATGTCTCAAAAGGTGAACTCTGAGTGGATGAATGTAAATATCGATTATAAGCATGTTGTACAAAAGGTATCTGTTCATCCCATAACTTAGGATGCTTGCTGTAGTAGTGTCAAAGCAAAATTACCACTGTTCTTTTTATCACCTATCTCTCTCCATCGGTCTGTGGATGAAAAGAAGTTCTCCTCTTCAATTTTGTGTCCATTCTCCACAAGCTAGTCCAAAAATCCCAAAGGAATTGAGTATCTCGATCTGAGACAATGGACATGGGTAATCCAAAGTTCACCCAAACATACTAAAAGAATATATTAGCAGTATATGCAACAATGATCTTCTTTTTACATGGAATCAAGATACACATCTTGCTAAACCTATCCACTACAACATACAAATAATCATGATCCCCTTTGGTCATTGGTAAACCCCCTACAAAATCCATGGAAATGCTTTCCCATGGATGGGATGGAACATGAAGTGGTGAGTATAGCTCCAATTTTCTATTAGTGGGCTTACAAGTAGAACACATCACACACCCCTTTACATATTTAGTTACAATTTCTTTCATTTGAGGCCAATAACAAAGCCTCTACAAATGATCCATAGTTTTTCCTACCCCAAATTGCCCAGACACAAGAGAGGGGTGAGCTTCTCGTATCACATGGACTCGTTCACTTGTAGGAATACATAGATTCCCAAGATGATAGAGCAATTTTCCCTGCAGACAATAGTTCTCTACCTGTGCACCATGGGTTAGATTCTCATATACTTATTTAAAATCTTCATCAATGGCATATTGTTCTACATAGATATCATGAGATAAATAAGTATTCTTCAAAATAATAGAAGCAACAATAGGAGGTCTAGAAAGAATATCGGATACCTTGTTACTTGTACCCTTGTACTTGATTACCAAATGAAATTGTTGTAGAAAACCCATCCACCTGTAGTGTCGAGATTGTTGTAGTTTGGTCTGTTCTTGAAGATACTGTAAGGGCTAGTGATCTGTATGTATACTTGTTTCCTTCCCTAACAAGTAGTGCTTCCATTTCTTTACGCTTTGAACTAATGCATACAACTCTTTATCATATGTAGGATAGTTAACAACAACTTGGTTAAAAGTCTCAGAGTGGTAACAGATAGGATTACTATATTGCATCAATACTGCACCCATGGAATATATGTTGACATCTATCTCGATATTGAACGTCTGTTGAAGATTCGACAATGCTAATACTAGTGTGGTACTGATCTTCTCCTTCAAAATGTTGAAATATTTTGTTTCTTTCCTTCCCACTGAAAAGTGTTCTTCACACTGGTTAAGGCATACAAAGGAGTTTCTATAAAGGAGAATTTGGGAATGAATCTCCTCCAATACTGGACTGCACCCAAGAAGCTTCGGTCTTCGGTCACACTTTTTGGCTCAGGCCATTTCACAATTACTTCGATTTTGGAAGGATCAATCTTCAATTGTCCTCCTCCCACGATATGACCTAAGTATACAAGTGAAGTCTTTCCAAATTCACATTTAGACATTTTCACATACATCTTTTCCCTCTACAAAGTATCCAATACTTTTTTTACATGCCTTACATGTTCATCCCAAGTCTCGCTAAAAACAAGAATGTTGTCTAAATATACAATCACAAAATCATCCAGGAAAGGCCTGAATACATCATTCATCACACACATGAAATTTGTCGAAGCATTACAAATCCCAAACAACATAACTAACCACTCAAACAATCCTTGTTTGGTTTTAAAGGCAGTCTTCCATGAATCTTGTTCTGCGACCCTCATTTGATGATATCCACTGTGCAAATACAACTTAGTGAAATAAAAAACATTCTTCAAATGATCAAGTAAATCATCTATACGAGGAAGAGGGTATCAATTTTTCACCATGATTTTATTTAAGGCCCAGTAATCGACACACATTCACCATGTGCCATCTTTATTTGGCACCATCACGATTGGAGAACCATAAGGAGATGAACTGGGCATGATGACTCCTTGATCCCATAAGATCTGTACCTACTTCTTGATCTGTGTCATATCCATAACTAACATCATGTACATGCCAACATTAGGAAGAGAATAATCTTGCTGAAGATGTATCTCATGTTGGATTTCCCTCTTAGGAGGTAATCCATCTGGTTCCTGAAAAATATTATCATACCTAGAAACAATATCAATTAATTCATGTTTATGAGATGGATCACGCCCTTGGAAAGCGTCGGATTCCCCAACATATTTCTTTTTGATGACCATGAGTATATATCTCTTATTAGTGGTTATGAGTCTTTTCATTTTCCCTGCACTAACAAGTGTCATATTTACCCTCATGTTGTGATCTCTAACAATATATTCCACTCCCCCTTTATCAAGGTGGTATTTATTCTCATGAAAAAAGAAGATTGCTTTTCTATCATAAAGATACAGACTTCCCAACACTATGCCACATATATCAAGTGGTACAACATCCAAATATACTTCATCAATCAACTTTGAAGCAATAGAAAATCTGACCCTACATTGTTTGGTGACATTAAGTTTTTCTTTATCACATACCCAACCAAGAGGGTAATGCTTTGGATGTGGTTTCATTACAAGACCCATCTTCTTGATAAGTACTACAGATATTAAGTTTACTTGGGAACCCAGATCAAATAATGTATCTATATTAGTATGATCAGATACAACTTGTATATGAAATAACTCATTCCTCTTTCATTCATAAATATGAGAATCATTACTGTAACTTGAACTAGCATGAAGAGAATCTTTACCTTGTAATCCAACCGTTGTGATCTTTCCTTCATCTCTTGATTTGGAACTAAGATCTTGCTGCACTGTAGCAATGGTCTTTGTCTTCCTCTTTCCACCAAACTATTTCAGTTTCTTTTCTGGATGCAGTTTCCAACAATGCTATTCATCATGACCGCTCCTCTTGCAATGAGTGCAAGATGTTTTTCCTCCTTATCTTGTTATTGTAGCAGTCTTATTCTCCTTCCTTTTAAACTTCTTGAAATTTTTGTGTGGGAAATTGGAAGGCTTCTTCATGGGATCTTCTTGAACATGTTTCCCCCTGTTCTCAAGGTGAGTAGCTTGCACACAAACTTCATCAAGACTAGTGGGGTTAAACAAGAGAAAATTATGATGAATATAAATATCAAGTGCGCCAATATACTTAATTAAAGTTTAATAAGAATCCAAAGGAATATTCAATGTGATATATTTCTTCCTAAATTCTTTTGTGAAACTTTGTATAGTCTGACCTTTACTTTGTCTCAAATTTTTCCATTCTATCATTGCTTTATGTAAATACCCTAATGGATAAAACTGCTTCCTTATCTCTGATTTAAACTCTGACCATGAGGAGAGAAGATTACCACACTTACATCTATCCTATATCTTTCTCTCCCACCATACGAGAGCAATGCCTTCCAATCGAAGAAAAGCCAATTTCACTTTAACTTCCTCTTCATCAATATGTTGTACACGACAATATACTTCAACCTGTTAGATCCAATTATGTAAATTTTCAGGATTAGCATCTCCATTAAACATAGGTAAAGCAAACTTTACATCAAGCTTTAATAATGGTTTCTTAAAAGAGGCTTTATGGCTAGAATGTTGAGAGTGATGAGAATTCTTAGAGGAAGAATAAATAGAACTTGAAGGTGAAGATGGAGGCTCAGGAGGATCTCCTCTAGCCCCTTGATTTACCGAAGCATCATGATCTGGTGGTGATTCCTTTTTCTTCCCTTTCTTCTTCATCCTCTTCTCGTAGTCTCCATACATTCATTTGACCATTTCTAACATGTGATAAAAGACCATGTGAATTTTTTTCTCCTGTTCATCATGCTTGTCCTCTTCTACCATCTTCTTCCTTCAGGATGCATGACCAAATTCAGGATTGAAATTCTTAAGAGTTACTTCACCCTGCTTATGCTTGGCCCTAGTAATAATTCATACTCAACAATTCAATTCAAAGATGACTGCTCTGATACCAACATGATCTAGGATCTTTTCGTTAGGTGACTTATTAAAGAACTATATTAAATGAGCATAAACAAAAGTACACCATAAAGAAGGAAAATCTCAAAAGGAAAGAGACATAATCATGCAATATGAACACAAAGAACTTGATAATAGAGTTCGTCCTTGGTGGACTATGTCTCTGGTTCATTCTCTCAAATGGGTAGGCCTTTTTATTAACTCCACAAAATAATTGGGCAAAATACATAAGTATATCTCATTCTGGAGTTAATCCATAGAATCTTTGCTTAGATCTGAAAAATAACACCACCATTGCATTTGTGGCATCATTTTACCTAAAAATGACTATCTCCACGCCTCGATCCAAGTCAGACACTTTTTGGCCCAAGAGGCACCCTTGCCTCAGTTTGCATGCCACTGCTCCTGTAATAAATGACTGGATTTGTATCGAAATACATGAAAATATCGAAAACTGTACAAAAGGTCGTACAAATCTGTACTGTACAAAATCACTTAGTTTTCCTCTCATGTGCTTCTATGCATTTTGAGTTGTTCTTAGCCTTCTTTGGATCCTTTTTGGATCAACATCACTTATATTAACACCATCATCAAGTTACAGAGAAAATTCAGTATAATGATATATTATAAATCGCTGTTTTTTTCTCTGAGAAAACTCAATATTTATAGAGATTTTAACATGACTGAGAGGTCGACCATTGAAAGGGTTGACTCTCTCCTACAACAGAAAATCATTAAAACAATAACATACAACATCTTCTAGCAACCTCATCCGCTCAATATAGAGGTCGAACACAACTGTTTGAATCAAGATGTAATGAGTCCCATAGCTGGAGCGTTCGAACAGGGATAAAAACCATGTTTCACATTTTCCAGGAAGAGCCCACTGATATACCAACCAACAACTCATTGCGCTCTGAGTTGTGTATCAAAGGCCGTGTTGAGGATCAGATCGAGGGTTGGATTGAGGATTGGAACATAGGCCGGATCGAGGGCTAGATTGCATTTTCGACTTGTTTCAAAATATTAATGGATTGGGTTTATTTGATTAAGGATAAATAATCATAAAATCATCAAAAATAAATACAACACATACCTTATGTTGATCCATAGAAAATCGATAGAAGAAACTGATAATACCTTCAAAAAGGCTAATAGAAGTATAATTATACGATCCACATGTTCAAAAATATACTTAGAGAAGGAAAAAAATAGGTAAAACATGGAGTCAACAACTGAGATAGTAGAGGGGCGTAGGATGTTACAAATTGGGATAGATACAATTGAGTTACCAACACCCGAACTACATGAAAAAATGAAGATAGTGATCCACTTGAACATATTGGTATCACAGATTCCCATACACATCTTACAAATATTGGAAATAGGATTTTTTCATGAGATTAGGCTCAGAGGAGATGAAGCACACTGGGAACTGAGCAAGGTAATAAACAAAAGGGATTAGTTTTAGTAACAATATAGCATTATGATCCAACAAAAGAGAGAAGTTGAAAGAAAATTAAAAGTACCAATGAATGATAATAATGAGGCCAAGGAAAGGGTAAGGAAATATCTAAAGGAAAAGGATGAAGCTGAGATTATGGTGCAAAAGACACAAGCGATCGTTCACAAGTTGTATAAGGAAATGCCAAAAATCCTGATAGTAGTAGAGGATACTATGGAAGAGAAGGTATTGAAGATTGGAGAAGTCCTCAAAGGGTTCTGATCGAATATTGAGGACCTACAGTTTCAAATTACGTCGAGAACTCCACTGGAGGAACGAGCAGGAAGAGAAAAAAAGGCAATGATAGTCATAGACAACATTAAGAAAGTGGAGGAAGAATGCGTGAAACTTTGCGAGGAAAGTGCACAAATATGGATAGATTTGGTAGAATATCTAGAGATGAAGGTCGTGGAGGCCAAATTAAGGGAAGCACATGAAAATCCATAGAAATCGTCAGAGAGTATAAACACCCTTACATCGACGGAACAAATGATGACCATTTTGTAATAGAGGCAATCATACGTCGAAGTGGAATAGACGAGGGATGAATAGAAGATCCTTCAACAATGCTTAGGACCACTGTAGGAAGAATCATTGAGGGTGATAGGTGAACTGGCCACTGTGCAGGGAAAGGTGAAACAAGCAACACATGAAAAAGAGGACAATCTTACATCCTTGATTGTGCAGGGTGTAGTAGATATTGTGGAAACAGAGGAAACAATACTAAAGGACGTTGAGGCAGCTCAGGAAGCCTCCCAAAATTTCATTGAAGCATGGAGGAGTAGGAAACAATTCTAAGTGGATCAGGATGAGCCATAGGAGAGTGTTGGCGGCTTGTTGGATATGAATTTTGGAAATAATATACATAAAATTACTAAGTAGAAAGGATGCGTGTAGAAGAATAAAGAAGACTCAAGAGTGCATAGTTGAGGCACAACCAAGAGTATAGTGCGCAGAGAGAAGAATAAAATAAACAATAAAGTACAAGAATAAAGCAGAGAATAAATCCAAAGAAGAAAGTGGGTGAAAAGGAAGGATGACAACCCAACATGATAAATATAGAAGGATGCAAAAAACTAGGAAGAAAAATAGTCAGAGTGAAAAAGCAATATGCAGGTGAAAAAGGAGGTGAAAGAAATTCGAATAACAAGTTAACTTGATTTATCATGTATTGTAATAGGGTTTTGGGGATGAACGAAGTAGGGTTTTTATCCCTAGAATATATGTATAAATATGTAATGGGTTGGGAAAATAGGGGTTCTTCTTGAGTGGTACTGTGGAGCCTGTTCCAAGCTATTGAGAGTTCTTGGCCGTAAGAAGAGTGATATGATAATATGAAAAGGACATAGTCTATGTCTTAATGCTAAGGAGATGATGTAGAGAGAGAGAAATACTTGCACTACAAAATGACTAGGCTAGGAGAATGACAAGATAACCATAATGTATCTTTATAAGAGAAGTGTGCAAGCCTGAGACAATTACCCAAAAGCATAATAAATAAGCATGTCATTGTGGATGTAGCCCAGAGTTGGGTGAACCACTTTAAATACTGTGTTGAATGTCTTTTGTGTGATTGTTCATGGATTATGTTTGGATACATATTAGAATAGATTTGTCTTATGTGTAATCATTGCGCGATAGTTATGAATATTACTAAAATGGGTTTATGTTGTAATATGGAATATACTGGTAATATGAATCTGAACTCACTAAGTATCTAATGAAGAACAAATATAGAACAATGCGCAAAGAACCATTAAGTAAGAATGAATAGAATGATAACCTCCCATTCCCTCACTACTGCATAAAATATGGTTCTTGCAGTCCCAATAGATATCTTGGGTGAGACTTCATCTGTGTGCAGGTGATGCTGAAAGGTCTAATGTCTGAAGGGTTTTGTTGGTCAAGATAAACTAGAACCTAGGGTCTTACAACCGTGCTCAACACCAACCCCACATAAGCTAGAATGCCTTTCCCCAAGCCTTTACCTTTATAAAATAATGTTCTCTTGATTTCTAGAGAGAGGCGGATGAGGGGATTCTATTTTTAATTAAAGGAATGTGGGATGAAATCTATGATTGTGAGATCTATCAACCTGATTATAAATGAACTACCTTCTTGTGTAGTTTTCCTTGAGTACCACATATGCTTCTCAAATGCTAGCACTAGCTTATTAATTTCACATAAAGTATAGAGCGTTCTTTTGGGTGTGAAAATTAGATCATTATTTTCAAGACTAAGAATGAAAATACTCACCCTTCACTAAATCATGTTCCTCTATGGATTCTAACCTTGATCCAAGCATAATTATGATTTTTGAGACCATATAAAACTCATGTCTAGAAGTGAAATGCAAAATTTCAGGCTTCTAGGTTCCAGTGTGCCACACTTATGATCAAGGTTAAGATTCACGACACCAAATGTTCCTAAGAAAATTGAGTAAAAAAAGGACTTGAGAGAGGGTAGTCTAGACAAAATCAAAATCAAGAGAGTGGAAAAGGAACAAGGGAAAAAACAAACACACAAAATAAAAAACAAATCTAAAAGATCAGAAAAAGGGGAGGATTGAATCCTTTTATTTATGTATAAGGGAGATTCCTAGAAAGGATAGTTGAAGTAGTGTTTCAAAACTTGGCCATTGAAAAGGAGGAGATATACATCTCCTTCAAGGTTATGTAATCTGTACATGCCTTGGCCAATCTTTTCCTTGATCATGAAATCACCTAGCCATAGTTGTTGAAATCTGGAGTGTTTCCCTTTATCTTCATTTGGATTATCCCATTTTATAACCAAATCACCAATATGAAAATATTTTTTGATGGGATATTTCTTATCAAACCATTGTTTTGTGGTCTTCTGGTGAGTATCAAACTTTTTCTTGGCTTTGGCTCTATCTTCCTCCAATTTAAGCAAGGTGTTTATTATTTTCTGGATGATGGGGCGACCTCTCTCGCATGACGTGTGTGTGAGTTGGAGGGAAGGAAGGAATATGTTTGAGGGTAGGATAGATTCTTTCCCGTAAATGAGAAAGTATGGGGATCTTCCTATGGATGCTTTTGGAGTGACCCTATCTTCCCAAAGAGAATTAGGTAGAGTGTTATGATAGTTTCTCTCTTGGTCTACTACAATTCACTTCAAGATACATATTAAGTTTTTATTGGTGGATTCAGATAAACCATTTCATTGGGGGTAACAATTAGCTACACACCTTATAATGATTCCTTTTTCTAAATCAAAATCAGTCAATTTCAAAGACAAGAAATAAGTAGCATTGTCAGAAACAAGGGTAGTGGGTACTCAAAACCTGGTAATGAGGTGTTGTTCCAAAAAATTAATTACCGCTTATTTGTTTACCTTTGTTAGTAGTACAACGTTTTTCCATCACATGAAAGAATTAGTGGTTGTGAGGATGTACCTGTGTTGTTTGGATGAATGAGGTTTGATCTCACCAATGATGTCTAAGCCCCATTATTCAAATCGTTCTTCGTCGACTATAAGTTGGAGAGGAACAATAGACCTCCTCTCTCTCCCAACATATTTTTTGCAATAATATCCTACTCTCAAGATTTTGTGAGTTGTGTTTTCTCCTAAAAAATGTCCTCCATCTATTCCATAATGAATTTCTTTGAGGACTTTGTCAGCATATTGTTTCTCTAGGCATCTAAGGAGAACTCCTTCATAGTTTCTTCTCAAACAAATTCCATTGAATAGCTGATATTATTAATATTTTAACCTCAACACTCTTTTCTTATTAGCATTAAGGTGTTCTGGAGAGGTTTCATGTTGTAAATATTTCTTGAGATTGTTGTACCATGAATTCTCCAGCGTTGGTACATAGAAAGGATATTGTGCATTTAGTGTTGGTTCTTCTTTCCATCCCTCTTTTGATTGATTTTCCGAGTCCATGGATTCAGTCACCAATATGAAGAGACCTTGATATTTGAAAATATTAGCGGACTTGAATTCAAGGTTGTATTCTTGTAAGGCCACCATCCAATTTCCTTGTCATTCTCCCAACTCTTTTTTTACAAACAAAGACCTTATAGCTAGGTGAGGAATGGTTACCTTGGTGTGGTTCTTTAATATGCATGGTATGAACGGTTTGATGGCCTTGTGAACATCAAATACTTTCTTTTCTACTACTAGGTAGTTCATTTCAACACCTTGAAGACATTTTATCATGAATGCTATCAGGTAGTCATTCCCTTATGGATGCTTCATTGTAAGAGAATGATCAGAGGAAAATGTATATAACAATAAATATTTGGAGAACTATGGAATTTGTAGTACATGAGTTGCTACTATGGAAACTTTAAACTTTTTAAATCTTCCTTCTCAACAAACATCCACTTAAACTATGTGTCTGTATTTATGATCTGTCGAACACGTTTGACTATTTCAGCAAATCCAGACACGAGTCTCCACATGAAATTTATTTTTCCAAAAAATGACTGAATTGATTTCTTTCTATTTGGAAAATGGATCTGGATGATAGCTTTAGTATGTTCTGGATCAATAGATATCCCATATTTAAATATGATATTCCCCAACAATTTTTCTTCTGAATCAACAAAGATTCTTTTCTTAGGGTTCAGAGAGATACCATAGTTCCTGCATATTTCAAAAATATGTTTCAAATGGTTTGGATTATTAGTTATTTTCTTGGAATACACTATTATGTCATTGATATAGATCACAACACTTTGACTGATTAGACTTTTGTATTTTATGTCCATTTCCCTTTGAAAATTTTCACCTATGTTGATCAAGCCAAAGGGAGTCCTTCGATATGCAAATGTTCCCCATTTAGTTTTGAAAGTGGTATTTAGTCCATTGGGTTCTACTAAAAGAACCTTATTGTATCCAAAGAAACCATCCAATAGAGAAAACATATGCAAACCGAAGACGAGTTGGAGTATCTGTTCCATAGGGGGAACGTGATAATTTTCTTTGTCAAAGGAATGGTTCATATTTCTTAAGTCTACACATAGTCTAATTTCCCCATATTTCTTCCTTACTAGTACTATATTAGAAACTCAAGGAAAATTTCTAATTTTAAATATAATCTGGGCATCTAGTATCTTTTTGAACTCCTTTCAGATCAACAGTTCAAGAGTAGGATGTATTTTCTTGATTTTTTGTTGAAATGATTTGACATCATCCTTTTATGGGAATAACATGTTGAATGATATGAGTGTCAAATGTTTTCAGGTCCTCATAAGCCCATGCAAACACATACAAACATTTATTGAATAAATATGTGAAAGTGTGCCTCTCTTCCTATGAACAATAAGTGCCTAAGTTAATGAACTTGGGTTGTTCCAGAGTGCCCATATTTTCCAAGGAATGCATCATAGTTGAGTTGTTCATCTTGGAATTTACTGTTGTTTTAAATATGGTATGCAAGTAAAAAATATTCTCGAGCGACAATACATTTCTTTGGAGACAATTACTCTTGATATTGTTTTCCTCATCCCAGTATTCTTGTAGATTTTGCTAGTGTGCTTTATCATCTATAATAGAATCTTGGAACGTCTTTTCACTGGTGAGGAACTCTATTACTTGAGACTCATCATTGAACACCCTCCAGTTGGTGATATTATCGGGTACAAAATTCCTGAAAAGTAGTTCGACAGTAAAATCATTATTCAAGGGAGTGAATCTAGATGTTGCATTAGCTAAAGTGTTAGCAACAACATTTTGAGAATGAGGTATAGCAATAATTGTTGAAAGCATCGAAATAATTTATTATATTCCATACCTCTTGCTAGTATATTTTAAGGTGAGGGAATATGAAGTCTATAGTATTCTTTACCCATTTGACGATTATTTCTAAATCACTGAAAACGATTAGACATTTTACCTTGAGATTAATAACCTTTTTCAAACCTTGAATCAAGGCTTCATATTCAATCATGTTGTTGGTTCATTCAAATTCCAGGTGGTGTGATATCATATTTTTATGTTTATTAGGATCAATCAATATGAAACTATCCTCGAATCCTTCTTGTGATCTGGAGCCATCAAAAAAAAATGTCCAAATGTCAATCCCTACAATTGAATTACTATTTTTTTATTATTATCTATTTCTACTATTTTATAGTCATTTTCACTAGTCAAAGTGAAATGAAGGAGTTTAAATTGTTCGTCTCCTTAAATGAATATGGTTTCACCATGTAACAACCATTTTCATATTCTAAAACACAATTCCCCAAAGTTATGTGAGCAAAACTGATAGGTTCGTTCTTACCTTCGATCTTAGTTACCGTGTGCTTCATATGAGATTCACTGTCAATTATGATTTGATTCATCCTTCCTTTGTATGGTAGCCATTAATGAGTCTAAACTGTGGAGACACAACCCTATAGTTTCACATACCATTCCTTGCTCAACAAAAAACTAGAAGCTTCTAGAATATCCACTACAATGATATCAATAACTTGATGAACTTTGGGATCAAAAGATAATATAATCAAGACATATTTAAGTTCACCCATTAATTTAACATCATATATGACTAATTAGATAATATTGGTCGGGATTTTCTCAGGGACAACATTTATATTATGGAAAACTAAGTATGGAATTAGATTGGAAGAAGCATTGGAGTCCGACAAGAAATTGTGCACATTGAAATTGAATATTTCAAACATGAGGAGGAAAGGTGGGACTTGGGATATAGAATGTGATCCTATATTAGCTACTTTGACTATGGAATTTGTTATGGTTTTCTCTTATGTCTTAGTTTATGTAAAACCTTGTTTTTTCCCATGATTGTAATCATTTTTAAGACTTCATGTATTATGATAAATGAAGCATGTAATTGCATTTATGTTAATAAAAACACTAGGCAATTGACTAAGAGGAAGCCTTGCAGTACTGGCCATGATACCATGAGTGGGGCTAGTGAGGTGGAACTAGGAAGTTTTAATGAAGAAAATAGGAATCTTTCCCAACAATCTAGCCTGTACTTGCATGAATTGAATGCATAACCTATCCAATGTACCCGATTTGTATTGACCACAAGGAACTCGTTAATGGTTTTCAGGTTAGGTAGTTGAGCAATTATAACTACCATTTGAATTGGTACTTGGAAGAGTGAAGGGTCAACTGCAACATCAGCCAAAAGTATGCAGGGATTTTCCCCTTTGATTTGGGAGAACGACTTGGGATCTTACCTCTAACACAAGATAGAGGGGGGGATCCCTAGGAATAGAGAGAATGTCCCAGTGGAGGAGAAGGAATAAGGAGTAAGAGGGAAAAAATAGAAGGGAATTCACAGATTCAAAGATGTGACACACACAAAATACACACTTGAAGACAAGTTTCCTACACACAACAATTCACATACATAGATGAACAAAGAAAAATTACACACATAGATGAGTTTCAGACTAAAAAATAAATGGTGATGTGAATGAGAAATGAAGTTGATCACACACACAACTCTAAGAAACAGATAAAAACTGGGAATTTTCCTAAAGGAAATAAGAAGCTTTCCCAAGATTTGAATGGTCACCCTAAAACATAGAAGATCCATATCTAGACTAGAGAAAAAGAGGGTTGTGACTTGGTGCTTACTAGAAAGAAACTGACACTAGTAAGGGGAGGTCACCGAGGGACTACATAGAAGAGAAGGGAATCCTTTGTGTAGAGGAAATACAATTTAGAACGTTCTTGATAAACTCATGGAGGCCCTAAGCTCAGTGGGAAGAGGGAAACTTTTGTTATTTCCAGTGGAGTGAAGAGGAGTAACCTTCCTTATCCATTCCTTCACTTGGAAGTCAAATAAGAGAGTCCCCTAGTGGTATAATGTCCTAACACATGGTTGGAATGATATATAAAGGAAAAGTGAAGAATAACCTATGGTTGGGTGGAAAGGAATCTCCCCTTAGTCGGTTGGCTAGTTGGAAACATTATTGAATAGATAAGTGTTTTACCTAAAATGCCTCTTGAATGTTTATTAATGGTTGTAAGTTGTGTTCTATTCTTGTTAATGATTTGAGTGTAATGAATGAATGTTGATTCTGAGTTAAATGGAATGATTTAATCTCCCTTAATTGTTAAATGAAGTAACTGTGATAATTGTATGAGGAAGGATAGTACAAGTTGATAACCCTATGTTTTTCCCTCCCCTTTGAAATGGAAAGCTTGCATGATATAGAAGTCTCATTTGGATGTATTGGGAGAGGGTTTCTTTCTTGTCGAGAAGTGGTTTAAAATATTGAAGGAGTTGAGTTAAAACCATTGCAGAAATGTGTTGGGAAGGACTATGGGACTGCTAATCCCATAAATAAACCTTAACCTTGTTGAATGATAGTCATTGATTTTAGGGAAGGAGTAGATCTTGACCATTTTTTTGGAGATCCAGGATTCAAGAGAAGTCTATCGGAAGGTGAGGCCTTAAGAAAAACCCAAAATGTGAAGTAATAGTGGACTCTCTATGGGAGAGTTCCGAGATGATGTGAGCCACCGATCTATTGGAGAATAGGTCAATGAGACCTGTGCCATATATTCCTTGAGCATTAAGTTGACAAGTTTGTTGGGAGAATGGAGTTCGGGAAAGTATGGAAAAAGGCATAGGAGGAATTTCTGATGAGGAAATACCGATATTGAAAGATCGAGGATGAGGAGAACCATAGATATATTAGTGTAGAAGCCAACAATACCTAAGCTGTTGGATATGGAATGATTCATCCCAAAGAAGGAACCTTGTTGAAGTGTTGTGCCAGTTAAACACTTAGTAGTGGAAAGATTCAGATGATCCATAAACATTTGATGTGAGGATATAATGAATTTTGGATCCATCAAAGGATTTCTCTTTGGAAAGAACCATTCAAGAAGTCTCGTGATCATAGAGAGTGGACACTCTCTCATGGAAAAAGTTCAAGAAACTAAGACCATTGATATGAGGGAAAGGAAACCTGATACAATAACAGTAGTGGATTTACTTGTGGACCCCACTAGTCAAACTGATAATAAGTGAATGAGTGAGGCATTAGCCATCACATATTTTGAGACACAAAGTTGATCAAGACCATCAATTTTCATATCTCGAAAATTGTTGGGATTGTCGGGAGTAGAGAAGTCAGAGAGGTTCGATCAGGAACAAAATGTGGGTTGTATAACCTGATTTTCCGATTGGAAAGGAACCCAACTCACCATTGACCATCGATATGGTCGAGCTAGGTGAGTCAAATCCATCCCATTGTATAGGTTTATCCCTGGTATGTGTAGAAATTTTTTTTCAAGCAATTGTTGATAGAGAAAGGGTGATGAGTCTCTGGTTTTTTCATAGCTGCATGTTATGCGGAAGAGTTCCACATGTGTGCCACGTGGGACAAAGATTGAATAAGGGTGTAAAACCAATACATAAAACTTAGTGGAAGTGGAAATTTGACATCCCACCAGCTTAAGAGGGTTTAAGGGGTTGGGTGTGTTACATTTTCAACAACTTTCAAAGTGTTGTTCACTACAACAATAGTCTTCCACTGAGAGGGTGTGGGTTTGGATGTATCGAGAATGAGGTCCCTTTGTTGAGGAAGGGAACAAATGTTGAACAATGAGATGTTTACTTTTTTTTCCTTTATATATTCAATGACATTGTAGTATAAATAGTGGCATACAAATATTTTTTTATTTGTGTTTGATTGTGAAGTGTTGGGGGTATTACTGGCTTGTGAAGGATGACTTGGCTTCTGCACAACTATTATAAGATTTATATTTCTAGGAGTAGGGGAAGTTTTAGAAGGTATACGAATGTTGACCATTTCCTGTTTACTACATAAGTTGCAATATTTTGGAGAATATCTCATGGTTTGAGTGTCTCCTAAAAAAAATCTTCTACCTTTTCATCGTGAGAGTCTAAAAACTAGTCCCATAAAAACATGATAGATTCTTCAATTGTTTCCTTTTCTTCACTGGATTCCTCATTTTATGTTTCTTGGGTTTGATCATTTGCAACGACCTACTAGTATAACAACTTATTGGTGACCAAGTTCATGGAATTAATCCATTGAGGGTTCATTTGGTGATAGGAACATAAATTGTCCATACCGAAATCATCAAGATTTAACATGAGCCTAGGAGTCTCTGGTGGCTTAGGTGGATTATAATTCCTTTTGAAGAAAGAGAAGAAAGGTTTCTACTTATAGAATCCTTTAATAGGACTCTTCTTGAAATCTACCACTTCATTGGACAACTTCTTGACAAGTTTGACAATGTTATCTAAGTCATTGGATTCCTTTTCAAGAGGCTTGGTTGGGAGTAAGGGATTTTTTCCAATTGATTTGGTTTCGTCGGGTGTGGGGTGGCTTCCTAGAGAGATCATTTCTTTATCAACTTCCTTGGATTATTCAAAGTTATGTGCTAAATTAGGTATGTCATATCTCTTGACAAACATGCCTATAGAAGGGTGTAAGGGTGAAGTATAATATTCTACCATCAAGGCTTCAATAGGGGCATCATTAACATGGAAATTGTTTAGGATAGTAGTAAAACATTGATTGAAATCCTTCACTTTATATTTCTTCTCCATTTTAATAGCTACTAGTTCTTTGAACAACATTGCAAGAGTTTTCTCATCTTTGAGCTTATCGAGGAAGGATTTCTCGAAATTATCCCATCTTGTTATAGATCCGACTGGAAGATTACAGTACCAGGTGTATGCCTTATTCTCAAAGATATAAGGGAATAACCTACATAATACATATTTGTGTCAAACATCAACGTTTTCACCCTTTACGTCATGTTGTGAGCAAATAAGAGGTGCTTACATGCCCAGTTGGGTCTTGCTGAGCATGACAGCTGTGGAGGAAAGAGTTAGAGAAAACAAAACAAAACTATAAGCAAGAATTAAATTAAAACAAACTAAAACTATGAACATATGGATAAAGAAATAACAAACACAAAAAGACCAATATCACCAATGTTTTGAGGCTGATCTATTGATGAAATCAAAGCACAATGAAGAAAGGGGACTATGAGTCCCTTCTTCCTCCAAAGGAAGGCTCTTGTGTCCTCACAAACTTGCTCTCCTTACAATGAGAAAATGAGAATGATGGTGAAAGAACTCCAAGCACATCCACTCAATGGAGAGGTGGATAGCTCAATGAAATGGTGCTAATGTGTTATTGTCAAGGAGTGAGTCCTTAAAACAATCTAAGCAGCATAGCATTAAATGAAATTCCTTGAGAAAATGATGTTTCTTCATGGCTTTTTATAGCATTGAATTGGGTGATTATGTAACTCCTTTGTGGTGTGAATAGAGGCTCTTTAGGGATTCATTAGGTCTTTGACCAGCCTACCATGCAGATTCAGCTCAGATTTGGGAATCAAATCATCTTGAGATGATCCATAAGTGGTTGGGAGGCTGACCAATTCAATAAATGCGTCGTTTATTAGGTGCGCGGGTTTTTGTGCCAACAGCCGCGCATCATGCGCGTATGCGCGCATGGTACATTCATGTTCCGCGCATGTGCGCGCGCACCCGACTTCTGTAAAGCGCGCTTCAATTTTTGGTTACTTTGTATAGTTTTTTGACCCTTTTGGAATGCTATGTGATTAATTCACTGCCATGAATGACTTCATTACTGTTTGACGATGCTGAGTTCTTGTTGCCATGTGCGGACGAAATTTCAGTGATAACAGATGCCCCCTGATGGATGAGGTTAGGAGCATACGTATAGCCGAAATCCATCAATGTTTATTCTACTGAGAATGTTGTTGTAAGAGAGAGAAATAGTGGGAACGGTGAGAGCAATTCTTTGGAAGAGAAAGGAACTAGTAGAACCCGACCTTCCAAAAAGTGTGTAAAATATACAACTGTGTACAAACGAGGCGGGCATGCCCCATGCTCGTGTTATGTAACTCTGAAACAAAAGATGACTGAAGTGTTGGTGTAGACAACTGCAGCGCCCTCGGGGGAGGTAATGATAAAGGCATAAGACAATTCGGCAAAGGAACATACTCTGAAGAATAGGCAATGATCGCGGTAATAAGAAGTGACGATGATGCAGGCATTGATGGCCCTACCAAGTTCAGAGGTCTTCGAAAAATGACAAAAATAATTGCAATAGTCGCAAAGTAAGACCCACCATAGCATTAGAAAGTGTTGGCGTCGAATGCTAGGGGGGCCAACGACAGCAGGGAGCAATGGTGTTTCACCTTGTGCCGTCCGAGATCTCTCATTAAATGGAGAATGAGAATCAAGATACTGTCGCCCTTTCGGAAAATTGTGCTGAAGTCGACAAAAGGGGGACGTGACTCCCAAAAGAAACGGGCTTCGTGGAATCTATTGTGGTGAGGAAGTGGCAGAGGTACATGGACGAAGTCAAGAAGTGGGAAGACTCAAGACTGCCCTTGGTTGGAGGATGTATGAGATGAAAAGTGGCCGCAACCGTGTAACAAGGTCGAGTGGACGACAAGACTAGTGATAAGTTGTGCCAGAGGCGGGTCAAGGTGGACAAATTCAGAGGGTAGGGGTAAGTGACCTATGGGGTACTATGAAGATATGGACGATGCCGGCAAGGGTAGATGATAAGTAATACTCCAACCAAGGGTGACACGGGTTGCGTATGGCCAAAAGAAAGAAAGTCGCCATCGGTGACGACAAAAGAAAATGTAATGACTGGAAATAAAGGCGTTTGTACACTAAATAATGAATAATTTGGGGGGAAATGTACAAATACAGAAGTGGGTGCCCCAGTGTGAAATGCGTGCCCCAGGGAGGGAAGAATTGTCTTGGAAAACTGATGAAGGGTGGGGGCCCCATTGGTGAGTTTCTATATGAGGTAGGTGAAAGGAGGATAGGTTCACAGATGGGCAAACAGATTGTGGATGAAATGGAGGGTTCATGATCCTGCAAAGGTGCAGGTAAAAAATAGAACCATAAAGAGATAATCTGGGAGTCCAGGTGGGAAAGCTAGCAAAATGAAGAGAAGGAGGATGTGGCTGATTCACGACATGATGAAAGACTATCGGGACTCCCATCCCTAAAGGGTAATGAAGAACAACATGAGTGTCAAAAGTATCAAAAGGTGCTATGAATGGGACAACTCATGTGGGTGAGAATGCTACCGGGTTACAGCACCGAAAATGCAAAGGGAGGTGTGGGTACTGAAGAGCCGAGAATGAAGATCCTAGAGGTAAGCATCAGAGGGTGTGACTGGAAATGCAAGTGCGATACAGCGGGAAGGACTACATGCCAGTGCTGAGTATATACCTGAAGGGATGATGTTGAGGAATGATGAGCAAGTACCTACACACAGAACAACAAAATACCCAAAGTGAACTATATCTGAAGAGAATCAAAGATATAAGCATGTATTTGACAAATGTGACAATGTGCGTGCGTACCTGGCCATGATATGAAAAAAAGGCATCCCGGGGGCTCAGGATGAAAAGTGACCCAGGGACAGCTATGATGTAGGTGGCGGGATGTTGATCCCGTGGCTGAAGACGGTTTGAAAAATGGACACCTTGGGCTCCCAGAATGGTGAGTGGAAGTTGGGAAAAAGGCCTATATATAGCTGTAGGGCCCACATTGCCACCTCATTTATACCTGCTGCTACAGTGACTGGACGAGCAGATTGCAGAGGAGATTTGGAGTTTCAGGGAGGATGAGGCATCCGATTGACGTTGTGCGAGTATCAGGTTAGTGGTCTGATCATCCTTCATAGAAATAGGCTTTCAATTTTTGGGCAGGGCTGGTATGGGGGGCCGTACAAGGGTAATTAGGGGATTTTTTCTAGGGTGTGGGCCCACATGCGAGGGAGATTCAGTGGAAGGTGTGCATACATGCGCGCCTGTCCATCGAATAGACGCGCATGGGTGCACGAGATGAGGAATTTAAGGCACGCCCTAGGGGCGAGCCTGTGAGTTGAACAGGCGTGCATCGGTGCGCGCCTATGGGTTTAACAGGCATGCATTGGTGTGCGCCTATGGGTTGGACAGGCACGCACCTGGGCGCAGATGTATGATGGACAGGCACGCGCAAGAGCGCGCCTGTGCAGTGAACAGGCACACATATATGCGCGCCTATATAGTGAACAGGCGCGCATGTGTGCGCGCCTGTGGGTGAAAAAACCGCGCCTTTGAGGCAAGGTTTAAGGGAAAAAACGAGTCTTTTTTATGCTGGTTGATGGGTATCTGAGCTGATATAGGACTCTATGTTGTGTGCAGGTGGCCAGCAGTGACGATGCCAGTGCAGTGGCGCAAGCGAGATTGGGACCAGTTGCGAGAGGCTGTGGCCAATGATGGGCCTGGGGTGCGGGTGGCTTTAGCAACCTGTGGGTTGCTAAAGTTTTTTGAGTGCCCGTTGATACGGGCGTAGGAGTACCTACTGCAGTTCCTGATCGAGATGTGGAGTCCGGAGCTGCACTTCTTCCTCGTGCGAGGAGAGCAGATCCCCTTCACTGTGGTGGAGGATGTATACTTTCTGACTGGGCTCCCTTTTCGGGGAACGCCCCTACCGGCAGAGCCTGTGCTGCTGAGGGATACAGCCCTGGCCACGATTGGGGACCGATACTACTCAGGCGAGGACTTCATGTCTGGGACTATGGTGAAGATCAACGCAATTGACTCTCTGGCTCATCGTTGTATAGCGACGATGATTGTTCGTGTATACGGGTCACTTGCGACCCAATGGATTAGTGGTGGCTAGTTGTTGGTGCTGGAGAGGGTGGTGGTGGACCGCGAGTGGTTCTCATGGGGGTTGAAGCTGCATGCGCGGATGATCGCGTAGTTGGACCGTTGTCGGTCTACAGGTGCAGGAAAGTTTGCTTTTGGCTCGATCCTGGTAGCCTGGTTTTTGGAGAGGGTGCCGATGCTGCGCCCGAGGGTTTTGCTAGAGGCGCCAGAGGCACGAGAGCCACGCTTGAGGCGGTGGTCTTCAGTGTTGGTCCGTCATGGTGGTGGTGAAGGTGGCCACTACTTCTCAGCAGATGCGGCCTGGATTTGGCGGCAGATGCCGCAGGTAGTTCTTCAGTACCCCTATGCTGGGGTTGACTTCCGGGGTGACCCGGACATGGTGTTACCTCCAGGGGAGGTGTTCAACCATCGAGGTATGTTTTAGAATTTGTGCATATGTTTTATTTTTATGTTGTTTTGTGATATAGCAGTCCATATATGATGTAGATGCTGATACGATTTTTTGTTGTTGTTTTTTGCATGTGTAGATGTGGCACCTCGCGGGCATGAGGTGGGGATGTGGCGAGTGCCAGCTAGGTGAGAGCCCGAGGGACAATCGTAGGGAGAGAGGTGGCGGCGAGAGGAGGTCGTGGGTCGCCCAGCAGAGCCTGAGAGGGTGGCGAGGCGGCGCCGGTCTGATGACCCTGGTGCGGGGCCATCACATGCTCCTCCGGCGGCAGCCGGAGTGGACTTTGAGGATATACGCCATCGTCTGGAGACGGTGTTGCAGGACGTGCCTGAGGGCATGTGGATACGCATCCAGGATGAGGGGTTCCTGGAGCAATGTATAGGAGTACCGCCACCATGGCGATCTGTAGTGCGGCAAGCAGCTGTGTTGGCCGCGATGACTAGTGGACATCTGCCGCCAGGGCAGGAGGGTCCTGTGGGTGGCCCTCCACCACAGCCTGGGGTAGGTGGTGGTGGGCCACCACCTCCTCCGGAGGGAGGAGAAGGTGGTGGTGTGATCGAGGCACCATGATGGATGTATATTTTTTGATTGTATATAGGCTGGTGAGCCGATTTTTGTACCGATGTATGTTTTGTATGTAAACATTTGGATGGCCTGATAGGCCGTGATATATATATATATATATATATATATATATATATATATATATGAGTATACATATTTTGTGATCCTGATGTTGTCTACATGGGTTTTTTGTTGATGTTTATGATGATGTCTATTCTATCTATATTCTGTGACAGGATGTATGAGATGGTTTATGTATGTGTAGCTTGATGTGAGATATGCCAATCTAACACCATGTTAGCTATTTCATCTGTTGTTTGATTCAATTGTCTTGGAATATGTGTAAATGTAATGGAACCAAAATGTCGAGATAACAATCTAACCTGCAGGTATTTGCGAAAGAGGCAAGGATCATGTACACGGTACACATTGTTGAGCTGGAGAACGACTAGTTGAGAGTCGAAGAAGATGCTAAGGTAACGAATATGATGACGCTGGGCGTTGGCCAAGAGGCCAATGACCACAGTGTATTTGGCTTGGTTGTTGGTTGCTGGCCCCAAACATATGCCGCTTGAATGTAGAATTTCGTGTGAGGGGGTGTATAGAGCCCAAGCCGCCGAAGCGAGATTTTGCGTCCAACGGCTGGCACCGTCGGCATAACCGATGTGGGAGGCTGGTGGAGGAAGCATGTGTCAATAGCACAAAGGATAGGTTAGACGAGAGGGTAGGAAAAAAAGATTAAAAACACTAAACAAGAAAAAATAACCTAAAGTAGAATGACTACTTCTAAGCATAAAATTTCTTGAGGTATAACCCATTGACGGGTTCCTTGAGTGAGAGGCCTTCGGGGGAGGCCAAGATGTATGCGCCTTT
>ML791152.1:429514-465415 GCA_009831015.1 Picea engelmannii
TGTGGTGTGAATAGAGGCTCTTTAGGGCTTCATTAGGTCTTTGACCAACCTACCATGCGGATTCAGCTCAGATTTGGGAGTCAAATCAGCTTGGGAGCTGATCCATAAGTGGTTGGGAGGCCGACCAATTCAATAAATGCGCCATTTAGCAGGTGCGCAGGTTTTTGCGACAACAACCACGCATCGTGCACGTATGCGCGCATGGTATGTCCCTGTTCCGCGCATGTGCGCGCGCACCCGACTTCTGTAAAGCACTCTTCAATTTTTGGTTACTTTGTATAGTTTTTTGACCCTTTTGGAATGCTATGTGATTAATTCACTGCCATGAATGACTTCATTACTGTTTGATGATGCTGAGTTCTTGTTGCCATGTGCGGACAAAATTTCAGTGATAACAATCAAGGAGCCATATTTCCAAATAGAATTTCTTAATGTGGTCTTCCAGGGAACATGGCGTTTGAGGTCAAACTTAGGAAGAAGTATTTCTGGACATTTGGGAAAGTCATGCATTTGTCCCGAAATATTTAAGGCTCCTTGAGAAATCCATGCCGGGATGATGTTCTGATTTCCATCCATGTCATATTCTTCATATTTAGAATGATTTTGATAACTAAGAGGGGTATAACCTAGAGGAGTAGCAGGAATTTGGTCCAAAGGCTAAGAAATTTCTTGCAAAGTAACTTCAACTAAATCCTCAATGGAGTCAACAAGGACGTTGGCTTGGTTAACAAGTCTTTGGGTAGCTCTCCACCTAGGTAATTTTGAAGCTATAGGAAAGAGGCCAATTAATTTATCCAAGGAGTTAGTGATTTGTCGATTTTCAACAAACTTTGTGTTAGGGACAATGTACTAAGTTTCAATATTTTTTTGAGGACCTCCAACAATAGGACTTTCAAACACAGGGTTAATATCTTTGAAAGGAATTTCCTTAGGAAAAATATGCAGTGGTTTTTTTCCAATGGGGACATTATCATAGGTCTAACCACATGAGTATCAAGCATTACCAGTAGCCATACAATTTAGGACCTCCTTCTAGTGCCAAATCTTTTGACATGATAAAAATCCCCTTCAATAGATAGAGGTACTCCCCAATACGAAGTCCCAATTAGAAGATGAACAATTTGTATTAAGAGACCCATCCATATTCTAGCTTGACTACCATTATTGGGTTGGGGGGTTGAATAAATTATTTGAATGCAAGGGGGTATGCAAATTCAAAATAAATTACTTGCAGAAAGAAAATATACTCTATCCTATCCTAGATAGTATCAACTAAGAGTAACTAACAAAAAAAATTAAATGCTAACAATCCCTATGATAACAAGCCATGATCTATGCAGTTATTAGCCGAAATGCTTGTAGATTCATGTACACATATATTTCCATATTGTGGAGTTCTTTCCTAGATCCCTTGGTGTACAACCAAAATTGTTTGATGATCTCCCTATCACTTTTACTACACTTGGCCTCTTCTTCCAACTCTCTGATCTTTTCATCTTTCACTTCATTCTCACGCACCAAATATTTAAGATTATATTTTGACTCCAATATGAAAGAAATGTCAACAAAAGAAATTGAAGTAGATCATCTATGAAGTTTTTCATCACATTTGTTTCAATCATTACTGATAAAGGCGCCTTTCCAACCACCAAGATTTTTTTGGTTTTCCACAACACTATTTTACCAAAATCCTTATCGAATTTGAAGGTGTTCAAGTTAGATACCTTTCAAGCCTTAAAGGGCATGAATGCTCCCAATAATAGCTCACCCAATGGAAAGTTTATCCCTATGAGTGGGATATCAACTAATGACCCTAGAACGTCCGTGTCCATGGGAAAATTGTCATTGTTCCTTTCTTATTTGTCCTTTTTACTTTTTTCTTCTATTGTTTTTTCTTCTGCTACTACTTTTGCTTCTACTTTGACTTCTACTTCAGATTCTATTGCTTCTTTCTCTTTTTCTCCATCTCATGCATTTTCTTATTGTTTATTTTGTTCATATTATTGTTTCTTCTTTTTCCTCTACTTCTCTTTCTTTCTTTGTTGTTTTGCGGTGAATTTCACTGCTACTACTTCTTCATCTTCTTTCTATTTTTATTGTTCTTCATCCTCTTCTTTACTTTTATTTTTCTCCTCTAATTCAATAAATTATATTTCTTTCCTTTTCCTTTCTTCCTCATTTGTTTCTTTCCTCTTCCTTTTCCTGTCACTTTTACTATGCTTGACCTCTTCTTCCAGTTCTTTGATCCTTTCATATTTCTCTTCATTCTCACACACCAAATACTTAAGACTCTGCTCTGAGGACATTGTGAAAGCAATGCAAGTTGAAGGGATCAAAAGTAGATCATTTCTGACACTTTCAATCACATTGGTTTTAGTCATTACTAATAATTGGACCTTTCCAACCACCATGAGTTTTCTGGTTTTCTACAACACTATTTTACCAGAATCCTTGTGAAATCTAAAGGTGTTCAAGTCGGCTACCTTCCAAGCCTTAGAGGGCATGATCATTCATAATCCTATCTCACCTAATGGAAAGTGTTCCCCCATGGGACATATATCAGTTGACGACCTTTAAATGTTTGTGTCCATGGGAAATGTGTCATCATTCATTTATTCTTCATCATTTTTCCTTTGTTTTTTTGTTGTTGTTGTTGCTTCTACTTCCACTACTATTTCTACTAGTTTCACTTATGCTGTTTCTTTCACTTCTACTATTTATTTTTCTTCTGCCACTTCTTTTTCTTCTGCTTCATCTTGTGTAGTTTCTTCTTGTTTCTTTTGTTAAACTTCTTCTTCCTTATTTTTATTTTTCTTCGCTTTATTTCTTTGTTGTTTTGTAGAAGATTTGGTTGTTGCTTCTTATTGAGCCTCTTTCTGTTTATATTGTTTGACCTCCTCTTCTTTACTTTTATTTTTATCCTTTGATTCAATAACTTAAATTTCTTTCCTTTTCCTTTCTTCCTTAGCTATTGTAGCGACTACTTCTTCATATGTTGTCTTTGTTGCTGCTATCATTGTTGTTTTTGTCGCCTCTTCTTCAAAAAAAATTTGGGCATCTCGAACTTATTCCTCATCTATTATTCTACCCAGAGGGTTTCCTGTAATTTTAAATATCACGTCATGGTATGTCCTTACTCAGTGGTGGATTTCCTCCTCCTCCAAGATGCCATTTGTGTATTTCCACAAGTACTTTCAATTCCTGCAGTTATCTTTGATGACATCCAAAGGATCATGCCTTTGGAATGTTTCTTCACTGAAGTGGAAAGATTCCAATGTATTCACTTCATCTTGTGCTTCCTTTATGTCTTTAAATTAATATTACCTAATCCAAATTAGGAGAGGAGGCCATATGGAATTCTTGTCTCTGTATAGTGCTATACAAACCCCATGTATGATTTCCTGGTACACAATCTCCTACAGCACCGGTCTGTCCAGTATGAATTTTAGAAGCAATTATGTATGTTTGGTATCTTTGTATATCCTGAGGTAGGTTCCATATTCCAGGAGATACCAATGCCCTATTATTTTAACTATGACCTATTGTTTGTATTTCATGCACTATTATGGAGATTCAAATATGAGTTGGTACATTGGAGTGAGGAAGTTATCACATATCTTCTGATACTCAACCTGATATTTATTCTCCCATAATATCTTGCAGTAGATGTGTATTTTGGGGTCGTTGGGTTGCTAGGCCCAACCCATATGACGAAATGAGTGGCATATGCACATCAAATCTAGGAGATATGAAGACATATGAAAGCTCATAAAATCCCATGGTGTGATGTTTTTTGTTGCCGTGAGTGCTTCCTCCAAGGTCGAAGACAATATATCTACCCAATTGAAATTTGACCCAATGTATGTGATATTATAAGAGGGGTGTCAATGCCATTCTAAATTTCTAAACATTGGACTCCTCATATATCCTACATAACATATCCCCTGCATATTGGTATGGT
The DNA here is from genome assembly GCA_009831015.1 of Picea engelmannii. Classification (NCBI taxonomy): domain Eukaryota; kingdom Viridiplantae; phylum Streptophyta; class Pinopsida; order Pinales; family Pinaceae; genus Picea; species Picea engelmannii. Next base: position 433,476 of record ML791152.1, read on the forward strand.
AGTTTGATCAAATTGGTCGGGCACTTGTTGGATGACCTAGACTTGAATACTTTGTCGAGCTTGTACCATTCCTTTATTATCTGTCTTGGGAGGTGTGGAGAAATTTTTATCAACTTATTTTCCAGTGACCTCTCTCCGTCTTCCAGGTGATAACAAGAATAAATTATTGAAGCATGAAAGGAGGTGATTGGGTGACCTTTCTCTTTACAATGAATTTGGTGTTAAGATTAATGTGCTTCATGATCCACAAAATAGCTTCCATGCAGGGAAACATTGTTGTGTGTGATGCAACTTTATATAGATTATACCTCCTGATGTTTATGAATGTTTTGAGGTTGGGATCATCTTCTGACAGCTAAGGGAAAGTTTTATTTTTAAATATTTGATAGACGTCACCCCACTTGAGTGAGGTATCTCTATCAATAACACCCTTAGTGCCATCGTAGATGGGTCCCGAGGTGTCAATGCATTCTTCTTATATACTCTTTCTAGCAAAGGCCTCTTTGATATGGGCCTTGCCTACACTTTGTGAGATTTTTTGAGGAGGGGTGTCATGGTTGAATATGAAATAAGAAAACATTTTTATCATTGGTATTGAATAATAAATGTTAAAAACATGTCTTTATAATTTTTTGACTTAATATAAGAAATAATTTTAGAAATGTGAATCCTTGGGATAAATATGGGTATTTATTTGTGCTTCTGAGAGAATCAACGAGAAGAATAGTTATGTGCCAATACAAGGCTGTATCGATGTTCAACCTATTACCCATGTCGATGCATAACTTCATATTGGTGGCACAACCTTGATCTCTTGTTGATAGTGTCAAATAGGATCATATGTTGGCACAAGGACAGACCCAGGATTCAACGGTTTACAACACACCAAAAAAAACCCAACTACCAGCCCTTTTGGAAACACTTGCAAGGCAGGAGAAGTCTCACCCGAGGTAAAAGTAGGGGGGTTACAGGATGCAAGTGTTTGTAACCAGGCTGGGACACAGATCTATGATAATAACACTTCGCAGGGTTATTCTGTTAACGCTTGGGAAGTGACATGCATTAGTTCATTAACCTTATTAACATCACAGAACATATCTAAGGTAGATCGGTGCAGTAAAAATAAATGATTCTATATCCTGAGCACTTAGCACTGAGTTAGATCAAACCTTCATTTACCCTTATCACAAGTAAAGCACTTAAGCAATAACAAATCTATCTATCATACATACTAATCAAAGCACTGAGAAGATTCATAACATAAATAACATAGCACAAAGAAACCCAAAGACACAAGATATATGCGGTTCACCCCAGTGTGGGGCTACATCCACCAACCACTTCACTTCTTTATTATTTGTCAATCTCTTACATTCAGTTACTCCTATGCACTTAGCGACAGAGTCGATATTCACACCAACATGATATCCATGCACTGAGTACCAAATCCTCCTTCCAAAACTAGGCCAAGGCACAAAGCCACTCTCTATCAAGCATAAAGACTTAACACACATTCATTCCCTTGCATAAAGTCATTCATATAACTTGCACTTATCTCAAAAGACTACTCAAGCACTACTTCTACCATACATTCTTCTTTTATTTATACTTTTACAAACCCTTACAATAGGGCCAAACATGGGAAAACCCCATGGTCCGACATCCCATAACCCATTACAAAAACCCTAAAGAACCCCTTCATGGGTCCACATGCCCTGCAAAATAAGTGAGATCCATAATCTCAGCTCCGCCTAGGTGCTCCTTCCTCGACCAACGTGTCAAAGTCCAAAAGTGGGTCAACTCTGACCAATGTTTCCTCAAAACTTGGTCGAGGGCCAACAGGCCCCCAACGCTCACCTGTGACTCATCCCGAGTCACTCAGGTGTGGAAAATGCTACTTCAAAGGCCTCGAACTTACCTCTAGCTGCCTCAACTTGTTGCTTCTCCCGAGCCTCCTACTCAGTGAGCTCCTGGATCGTCTACTCTATAATATACCCTTCCAGGAGTTGTTCTACTGATGCAACCACTTGGTCCAATTGCGAGCCCTGTCCATCAATTTTTTCAAACACCTTGCAGGCTTCATCCTGCACAAGCTGTAGATTTTTCATCACTTCCATTACCATACCCTAGAGGGAAGTGATCTATTGTTGTATTGTGCACTGCTCTTGGTATCTCTTCATTATTTCTACCACAGTGAGTAGCTTCATCTATGCCTGCACGAAAAATGCCTGCTGCTGTGTCTCCTGTAACTACGCTTCTAGCTTCCTTAGCTTTGGATCCTCAGTGAGGCGTTCATATGTTTTTGATCTTATATCACTCAGTTGTTTGCATTCAGAGGTGAGGGTTCTTATCCTTATTAGTGTTCTCTTAGCGGTATCCTCCCTCTAGTCACGCACCTCCTATGGGGAGCTCAGTACTATTTGGTCCTCCAAGTCTATTATCCTGGTTTGAAGCTACTGGAGGGTCTCAGTGTGCTTCACTACTTGAACCTCGACCAACTCTTTCTCCTCTTGTGCCAAGCCTAGCACATAGTGACATTCTTTACTCATAACTTCTTTGACCATGGTCCGCTCTACTTGGTGTACTTCCTTCAATTCCCTCTCGATCTTTCCATATAGCTCCTCCTGCTTCTATCCATATATCCACAAGATGTCCTCAAAAGTGTCCTCCATAACTCCATGGACCAAACTGATATCGTCCTCAGTGAGCGTGACCTCTAACTGGGGCTTATTAGCGTGCTTCTTCTTCATGGCTGAAGGTTTCTTCGTAGAAACCTTCCTCTTATATGGTGTGACTATTCCAGTAGGGGGGTCTTCTGGCGGTGTGTCTTCATCTCCTCCTTTATATTCTGCTTCATCCCCTCCTCCTTGTCCTTTTGCTTCGTCTTCTCCTCCTCCGAGAGAGCGATCTAGACCCATTATCTTAAAAACCTTTGTACTCTTCATTATTTTCTATATCCTGGAATTCCTCCTACTTTTTCTTCTTCGTCGTCCCACTGGAGTGTCTGACATGCTCGACCTGGGTGACTATGGGGATTCCTATGGTTTCAGTGTCAGAGAGTTCTTCATCAGTGACAGGTATTAGGAATTCCTCTAGCCACTTCTTTGTAATCTTCTCCATGTCCTCATATGTTAGCTTGTAGTACGACTGTAACTCTTCTTGGTTCTCGTTTCAGCGCGCAGTGATGTAGATGAAATGCAGATCTGTGTGGAATTTTTCTATTGGTCTGTACTAGTGCAGGGTGCGCAGTGTCATGCACGGAAATGATTCAATGGAAACCTTTAATTGTTGATAGTATGCATGAAACACGACATTGGATTGCCATTGCTTCATCATGTCATTGGTGTACCACAAGGTCAAAAATCGAGTGGTCAACGACTTTGAGGGTTCAATATATGGGAAGGTGGCTCCTTCAGGGATTTTCCAAGTGAAAAATGTGATCAATATGATTAGCCAGTTGTAGTGGAATTCATATCCCAAATCCTGGGCTTCACGACAATCCTTCTCTAACTCATTGACGAGGTAGTTCTCCTAGTTCATCTGCATGCCCTCCACACATATTCCTGTGAGGTCCACCATGAACCCAGTGACCTGTGTGGGGCGGTTCTTCCTTAGAATCTTGCCAACTATGAGTTGGGAAGCAAGGCACACTGTGCCATCCTCTATAGAGCTACCTTGTAACCTCGCTTTCCTTTTTTGACTTCTCTGTAAGCTTCCTTGATGCGTTGTGCAGGGAACGGTCTGAGACCTTCCCTGGATAAAATTGTTGAGGGTCAGGGCCCTTCACACTCAAGCTTGTAATGTGGTGTATCACCACTGGATCCACAGTAATCCTTCTGTTGTGCCATAAGTATCTGCCATGATAACATAACAGGAGGAGTTTAACGCAAGTGTTAACCTCCTGGTGGCAGCCAAAATGGGGGATATTCATCACATTCAACATGCTGGACTGTGCTAACTCCTTAATCCATGGATGTTAGACGAGGCGAGGCTTCTTTCTAGTTGTATTCATGAGATAGCGATGTGGCCCCAACATGGCGTAGTTCTTTCTGTCACCTAAATTAAATTTGTTCTTCTTCAGTAGTGGGATCTGTCCTAACTGACTCCTGACTACGCGTATTCCTTTTGGAATGTACGCAGTGAACACGGTCTTCTCATAGTCTCAGGGAATGCTGTCGTGGTTAACAGTGCTAGCCGAAGGTGGGATATACTCGAGTAGGATTGACATGATATTCTTCGCATTAGCTAGATCGTCGTGGTGCTTACTTCGTTGTTCAGTTCCGGGGTTGACACGACTAGAATGACGTCCAATCAAAGGGGAAGTCTGCAGTACCCTATTCAATGACACCTAGACACCTTGATATATCGGTCTTTTGGCCATTATCTTCTTAAGGACCTCCTCAACATACTTCTCTAATTCACTAGTTTCACCCGACATTCTAGTTTTTAAACAGAAAGACTGGGGTAGACAAATGGACATGAGGGGTATACAAATGGACGACAAGGTTTAGCTTCACTTGACATAACTCAAAACTTGGACAATTATCTTTTTATATCAGTCAATAATGGGTGGCAAAAAGTGGTCCCGGTGCAATGACCAACGAGTTAAATAAGCGGGGCATCGTAATGGATTCTTCCAACAGCCATGAATGCTTCCATTAATGAAATTTTTTTCATTATGGCACGGTCTCAATGTCCAAAAGTGGTCCATCAGCCTATAAATGAGTTTTCTAGCCATTCTGGAGCATCGTTCTAATGGTCGGGGTGCCTACAACGGTCATATAACTTCGCTAGGGAGAAGTCCAATTCTACGTGGTCCTGTTGTTCCAGTGAGGTTCAAATTCTACGAACCTGCCTCCTGCGAGGTTCCATTCTGTGAATTCTTCAATCTAGTCTCTATAGCTTCTTGTAGATTTTCCAACTTAGCCTTCTTTTTATTGTGCTTCCTTGCCTTCTTCCCTATGATCTATGTTTCTCTAGTTGTTTCTGGAATCCTCTTTCCATTCTTATTCTTATTTTCTCCTAGCACAATGGCTTCGTACTGTTGAGGTGCCCTCAGAGGGTCTGAAGTTAATATCTTTTTTCTTAACACATCCTGAGTGGACATACTTATTTCTTGAATAGATAGGTCCTTCAAGATTTATTTCATTCTTTCAACCTTGATAGTTGATTCTCTTTCCTTCTATCCCTCCTGAATTGTTACTTTGTTCTGTTGCTTCGACTTATCATGTCATTCTTCTATGAGTCGTTATATTTTCATAGCTATGAAATCCCTTAGTTCTTTATTTTTATTTGTTGTAGCTTCTTCCTCTGCTTTCCTTCTGATCTGATCCTTCTCAATCCAAGGCTTACCTAACAAAATTGGGAAAGGGGCGTTGTCCCCGACAAATTTAATGACTTCAAATTCTTCTTTAGTCAATGTTCAATGAACGATGATAGGTATATTAGTAACTCTTCCACCTAGGGTTATCATCTTTCCTTTAAACAAGCCTATCCTTCCCAACGAAGGCATCACAGTAGGTTTTCCCAAAATTTTCCAAGTTTCTTCTGACATAATATTACTTGTGTTTTTTCAACCAAGACACAATCTATGGTGAAGTCTTTTATTCTTGTACTTATGCATTGGTTTAGTTTCAGGATCTCGGGTAAACTGACATCTTTTTGAACATTCATCATTTCTTTCAACTGTACTAATGTAGTCTGAAATTCCTCTGGTTCTTTATCTTTATGATTCTCTAATATGCCCTTAGTCTCTTGACTTCCTTCATAGTTTTTTTGTCTCATGTTCATCCTTTCAACTTTAGCAATCATCTTTGGAGAGTCCTCAACCTCATGACCAACAATCTTACAACATAGGGAAATAGGACCTGTGCCAGAGAATTCCTTATCAAGATGTCCTGGTCTTCTGCAGTTATAGCAAAAAGTTAATCCTCTTTTTCTTTTAAGTGTTCCCCAACCTCTTCTGTACTGCGCATTAGGATCATAGTGTGGGACTTGCAATTTGCAAAAACAATTCCTAGGTTCCTGCATCCACTTATTAGTCCAAATATTCTTTCTATGCATAGGAATAACATATCTTTCTTCATTTCTATTAAATTTACTCAGATCAACCCTTTCTTTCAACTGTTCCCTAGCCTTAATACTAGGACAAAATCTATTAAAAATACTTAAATTCATGCTTCCGAAACAAAAAATTTCACTTATATTACTCTTGTCAAAGCACAAAGCTTTACCTCTTTTCATATCTTACCTCTTTCTTCAAATCATATTTCTTTCTTATCACAAATATTTGCAATTCAAGTAGAGTACTGCACACTTCAGCAACAAATCTACGCACAAAGCTTCTCTTTTTCTTTACTTCAGTTCCCAACAATCATATTTTCATGTCCCGGAAACAAAACCATTTTTTGGCATAGGGGAAGACCTAGGGTTCAACGCTTAACAACACACCAACAAAAACCCATCTACCGACCCTTTCAGAAACACCTGCAAGGCAGGAGAAGTCTCATTCGAGGTAGAAGTAGGGGGGGTTACAGGACGCAGGTGTTTGTAACCAGGTTGGGACATAGATCTGTGATAATAACACTTCATAGGGTTATTTTGTCAATGCTTGGGAAGTGACATGCATTAGTTCATTAACCTTATTAACATGATAGAACATATCTAAGGTAGATGGGTGCAGTAACAATAAATGATTCTATATCCTGAGCACTTAGCACTGAGTTAGATCTAACCTTCATTTACCCTTATCACAAGTAAAGCACTTAAGAAATAACATATCTATCTATCATACATACTAATCAAATCACTGAGCATATTCATAACATAAATAACACAACACAAAGAAACCCAAAGACACAAGATATACGTGGTTCACCCCAGTGTGGGGATACATCCACCAACCGCTTCGCTTCTTTATTATTCGTCAATATCTTACATTCAGTTACTCTTGTGCACTAAGCCACAGAGTCAAGCTTTGCACAAACATGAGATCTATGCACTAAGCACCAAATCCTCCTTCCAAAACTAGGTCAAGGCACAGGGCCACTCTCTATCAAGAACAAATTCTTAACACACATTCATTCTCTTGAACAAATCCATTTGGACCACTTTCACTTAGCTCAAAATACTACTCAAGTACTACTTCTACCATACATTCTTCTTTTATTTATACTTTTACAAACCCTTACAATAGGGACAAACATGGGAAAACCCCATGGGTCGACATCCCATAATCCATTACAAAAAACCTAAAGAACCCCTTACTGGGTCCACATAGCCCGTAAAATAAGTGAGATCCATGATCTCAACTCCGCCTAGGTGCTCCTTCCTCGACCAATGTGTCGAAGTCCAAAAGTGGGTCAACTCTGACCAATGTTTCCTCAAAACTTGGTCAAGGGCCAACATCATATCAATGATAGGATCATGATCTATTGTTGATGTAGTAAGGCCACATCAGTGACCATCCTATGATCTTTGCCAATACACAAAGATATATCGGTCACAATGTTGTGGTGTTGGCCGATTAGGTGACTGGTCGTAGGTTTTGAAAGATTAATTATTGAAATATTGATTGTTGAGAGATTAATTATTGAAACATTAGTTGTTAAAATATTAGTTGTCATTGAGTTGTTGAAAGATTGGTTGTTATTGATGTCAACCCTTTAACAGGAAGTTAATAGGTTGCATGTCAAGGTAAAGTAGTTGTAAACAGAAGTTAACAAGTTGCATGTTCAAGTAACTGTAAACAAAAGTTAAAAATTTGCATGTCAAGGTAAATAAGTGTAAATAGAAGTTAATAAGTTGCATGTCAAAGTAAAGTAGCTGAAAACATAACTTAACAAGTTGCATTTCAGTTGCATGTTCAAGTAATTGTAAACAAAACTTAATAAGTTGCATGTCAAGGTAAAGAAGTTGTATCAAAAGTTAACAAGTTTCATGTGAGATGCATGGCATCATAAGATACTATCTAAGTTGCATTTCATCATGAGATCCTCATTAAAACACAGAGAATAGTCAATTGGAAAATTACTTCTGTGAATCACTTCTAGTGGATACATGTTGGAGATCCGAGGCACTGAGTTGAAGTTAGTGAAGTCCAGTTAGGGAATAAGTTCATAGGAACTAAGCGTATGGAGAAGAAGTCACAAAAAAATGTTCATTGAGTAAATCCGATGGTTTCAGGAGGAAAAACATGGACATCCACATGCTGCAATGAGGAAAAGTGCATACATTTGTGATCATACAGTGTATGGGTTGTAGACCCGTGAAGGAAAGTTGTTGAAGATCATGGATATAAAGCCTAGGTCAACTACAAATTGAAGGTATGTATTCCTATGTATGTTAGGGTGTGTATTATGAATAAATTAGAAACATATATGTATTAATGATTCATCAGAATTTGATTTGGAGAAATCTCTTGTGAATCTTGGGAGGTATGTGTGCTTGCAGTCTTGATGAGATATTGAAATCAATAGCAGCAATAAAAGTATCATAAAAATAGAAACAAAATCTTATCAGTTACAGTGATAGAGGTAGTGACATATTGGTCTACATTTATATTTCAAGGCCGTTGCATGGGTCAAGGAGAGGGGGTTGTATCCTCCTTCCAACTGGAGCCAGTAAATTAAGGAATTATAGCTTCCTTCAGGTTGCAGCCTGTAAATGGGGGGTTGGAGCATCCTTTGAGTTGTAGCTGGAGAAATAGGAAGTTGGTTCTTCTAATGAATGTACTCTTTGATAAATAATAAAAGCATTCCATGGTTTTCTCCCGCATTGGGTTTCCACGTAAAATTCAGGTGTATTGTGTTTATGTGATGTTTATGCATTGAGTTATGGTGTTGATGATATATTGAATGCTTATGATATTTATTGGAGGTTTTATATTGTGATTAAAAATTCTAATTGTTCTCATACTAATTCACCTCTTCCTCTACGTATTCTAACAATTGGTATCCAAGTAGGTCCTTTAGGAAGTATTCTAACCACTGGAAGGATATCATGGAATATGCTAATATTGGATCACCAATGTTTGATGGTAAAAACTATACCTTATAGAATAAAAGGATGAAAACATTTTTACAAGAACATATATTTGATGTATGGAAATCAATAGTAGATGGGTATACAACACCAACCACTCCACCAACCAATAGAGATGGGAATAAACTTAGTGAAAACAACTCAAAGGAAAAATGTATTATTCTGAGCAGTGTAGTTGATTCGGTATTTATCAAGGTTATGCATTGTGATAGTGCAAAGGATATTTGGGATAAACTCCAAAATATTTATGAAGGATATGCCAAGTTTAAGGGAGCTAAGCTTCAAATTTTTAGAGATAAGTTTGAACAGTTGAAGATGAAGGAATATGAAGACATTGCAGCCTACCTTCTGGGAGTTGATGAAATTTTTAACACTATTAAGGGATTGGGGGTGGACTTTTATGAATCAATGTTTGTTCAAAAGGTATTGAGGTCTCTTCCTATGAGATTTGATCCTAAAATATCAACCCTAGAAGAAAGAGAAGATCTTGGTACATTGAGCATGGATGATTTACATGGAATATTTACAGCTTATGAAATGAGAACAGAATAGGAGAACCCAATCATGAAGGAAGAAAATTTCCAGGCATCCAAGAAGATAAAGAAGAAAAAAAATACAAATTCAAAACTAGGTTGCAGCTATAGTGATGATTTAGATGAATATGAAGAGATGGATAAATTCGTAAGGAAATTAAAGAAAGGAACCAACAAGTATAAATGTATGCTTCCATTGAAATGTTTTAACTATGGTGGTATTGGTCATTTTTCTTATGAATTTCCTCATAAGAATAAAGATAATGATGAAGAATAATCTTCTATAAGGGAAAATAAATATCAAAAGGGAAACAAGAGAAGAAACAAAAGAAAATTATTAAAGAAAATTTTATACTCAAAGGAGGAGACTTCCTCATCAGATGAGGAGGATAATGATAGTGACAATGATTCAGAAAGAGTACTCTTCATGGTAGTAGAATATGATTCTGAAGAAGAAGGTGAATTTGTTCTCAGAGTAGAGCTAATTAGCATGTTAGAAGAACTGAGGAAGGAAAGAAAGAAAAACAAGTCACTGAAGGAAGAGTTAAAAATGAAAGAGGGATGTCATAATTCCAACTCTGAAGAACTAGAGTAGATGATCACGAGTATAAAAATTCAGATAGAAGAAGACATAAGAATTGAGGAAATAATTAGAAGTTAGTTAGAAGAAAAGGAGAAAACGATTGGAAGCTTGGAATAAAAAATAGTCTCTTTAAGGAAATATCTTCAGAAGAAATATATGCAACAAAAGAGCACCAGAATAATGGATCAAATAATAAGTAGTCAAATACCATCCGATGATAGATCTGAACTAGGATACAATATAGTACATAATGAGAAAGGATCAAGCTCTAAGACAATAGAATAAGAAGCGGTAAAAATTATCTATGCATAGATTATCAAAGATTATATCAAGAAGGAAGAATGAATGCCCCCAAAGAACATTCCATAAATAAAGAAGACTCAAGAAGATGAAGTCATAAGGAGTGCATCGCAAAGAATATCATTTAATCCCATGTATGAAGGGTTCTTTTATGGTCATTTTTTTAATTGTTCTCATTTTGGACATAAAGCTGTAAACTGCAAAGCCTGTGCCGAGAACCAAAGAAACTATGTAGGGTAATTAAATAATAGTTATCCCAAAAAATCTTATGAAGTATACAACATAAATCAAAAAAGTTTTGGTTCATTGAGCAGTGAAGTAGAATGCTACAAATGAAACAATTTTGGACACATAGCGAAGAATTGTATATTGAATATTGCACCTAGGGAATCAATGCAGAACATTAACAGTCAAATATCGTAACCACAAGAGATATGGAAAAGAAAGAAGAATCAATGCTTGCTTGCTCTACAAGCACAACATAGGAAAAATGATTGGTATGTTGACAATGGTTGTTCAAAGCATATGATAGGTGACAAGAACAAGTTTCTAACTCTAAAGAAAGAAAGAGATGGTTAGGCGGCTCTTTCCAATATTGAATGTTAAAAATGCCACAATTATGGTCATATAGCTCAAAATTGCAGAAGCTTGATAGAGCATTCTGTTAGCTCCCAAAATGAATTTGTGGAGATTTTGCTTTTTGAGGTGATAGGTTGTGTCGAAATTTTATTCCTTAATTTTTGTAAGTAGGTTAGAGAGTCTGTTTTCTGTAAATAAGCCCAAAAGAAATTTTGGATTTGGTTTGGTCAAGAAAAAGTCATAATCTCAGGTTTCAGTGGTTTAGGTGAGCCCGACAGGTGCTCATTAACCACCGAAAGCTTTTGTTCCCAACAATTAAAAGGCCAAAGCAAGAGTGCAGTTAACTACCGAAAGCGTTTCAACGTTAAAAATGGAAAGCCCGTGCTTTCGCATGAGCCAACTGTCAACTTGGCGCAATGATGAAACGTAATTGCCGAAAGCTCGTCAAGTGGAAGGTATGCGCGCTCTGATGGTGTCTATCCAAAAATCTCAAGCTCCTGTTGTCCTTTCGACCGCAATTGTCTTTTCAAAATATACACACGATAGTATCACTGAAATTCATTACATGATGGTCACAAAGCCTCCCTCCATTTCCAGTCACAAGTACATGATCCATCATGATCCTGTTAATCCCTCATTAAATCCTCATACAATATCATTTTGAATTCCAGAGATTTCTGAGATAGTCGTGAGTTCGCAGCTTCATCAATTGAACGTATTTTCTGAGATCCTAATCCCGTTTCCCCTGGTGATAATCAAAGCACCACTAGAGTCCAGCGATTGGTCAAGAGTCAATTAAGCCAGTGCGACTTATCAGGCAAGTCCAAAACTCATTTTGTTTCATATTTTTAAGTTTACCACCAAAAATCTAAAATTTCGGCATGCCCTCAGTCAAATTGTCGCTCGAAACGTGTCTAGCGTTTGAGCTCGGTTATCCAAATTTTGTGTCACCCTGTCCCACTGGTTCTTCCCTGAGATATACCCTCTGCATTCCTAAATTCTAGAAAATTTGTCTCTATGGACATTCAGTTTCCCATAATCGCAGGTGCAGAGAATATTGATCAATGCCGAAAGCAGGGCCAGTGTTGAGGTCTGAAGTAGACGGGGTTTGGTATTTGGAGGTGCACCTAGAGGTAGCAGAGTTTTTCAAACGAGAAGGGGTATTCACATACTGTGAAAAATTGATCAGTTTCCATCAACAGGTAGCTGAAGCTTTTGCAATTGCATATAATAGGAGATCTGCCAAGATTGGGAAATAAGATTTTATCATAGATGAAGCTTCTATAGAGGAGTTTACAGGTCTTCCACAGATAGGAGATTGTTGGTTTAAATCCACACTGCCATCTAATATAGAATTCAGATCATATTTGTTGCCCATCCACAAAAACTTGATTTGGCAGAAGGATATTCCAATGTCCTTTTTAGAACCTCAATGGCAAGCATTGCTAAAGGCAATTTTTGTTTACATTACTTGTGAGGGACGGTATAACAGAGTAATGTTTTATCATTTTAAGCTTCTCAATCATTTCACAGGTAGAGAACCAATAAATCTACCTTTCTATTTTCATAAGACCCTTACTAAAATGGCCAAACAAGTTAAAGCCAAACCTATTAAGGTTGCTCGCAGATTATCTCACCAAGGGCTTATCACTCTTCTTGTCAAGGAAGCTCTGCAGAGAAAACAGGTTGATTGGGGTTTCTTTCTTTTCTGGAACGAATTCCAAATAGAGAAACCACCAGAGGCTGAGACTAAGAAGACCAGTGGCAGAAAGACTGTTACTCCCAAAAGCAGTCATAGGAAAAGGAAAGGTATCTCACCACCAAGAGATCCTACAAAATCATCCTCTGGTAAGAAGAAAGGTATCAAAAAAAAACTGCAGTTTGAAGGTGAATAGTCTAAAGACCCTACTACAGGAAACAACCCTTTAAACCTACCTTACATCGATTCAGAACCAGAACAAGAATTGACCGAAACTCGGGATAATGTGTAGACTGAACAGGGTGCAAACTATTGTTCCAATTTAGATTCACCAACTCCTACTAAGGCAAGCAGTCCATCAATGGCAGAACCCTCTTCAAGTAAGCCTAAAAAATCTAGATCACGAAAAATCAACAAACTCCTCCAACAGGTCTACGAAATGGAAGTTCTGGAGAGGGTGATTAAAAAAGATAATATATACCTAACTGACAGAAATGCAGAGCTATTCAAGATAAACCAAACCCTCAAGGAGAAGCATGACAAGATTAAAGACAGAAATAGGGTATTGTTCAGGGAAAACATGAAGCTATATAGACAACTAAGGATTCTGAGGTTGAAGTTAAAGGAGTTTCAATCACCAACTCAGGAGAAAACTGGATTAGAAACCTTGCCTAATTTAGCTACAACCATGGTAGACACACCAGAGCCTTCCACACAGCCAGCAGAAGTTTGTAGATCAGCACGAACAAAGGCTGCTTCAGCCAAGAAACCTTGAACATCAGTAAGGGATTCGAGGTAAGCATTTTTGCAATTTTGAAGTTTTCTCAAAATTGAAGTTTCGGTGGTTTAGGCGAACAGGACGATTGTTCATTAACCATTGAAAAATAGGACTTTCGGTAGATGATTCGCTTAGGAGCTTTCTAATTTAACCACCGAAAGCCTGTCATGTCCAGAATGATTGAGTTTTTACACAGATTTAATTTTTTTGAGTTGGAAAGGTTTGAAACCTCTTCTAATGAACATTTGATGAATTATCAAAGTAAATACAATAGTTATTTTTGATAGATTATGAAAAGAGGAGGTATTTCAAAGGTTTTTGGCATCTTTGACCAAGATAGAAAATCATGACATTTTCTCACATCAATAGATTTGAATTTATCTCTCTTGGAGAGTCAGCATTCAGCCTTGGGAGGCCATCCTGCACTACACCAGCACTCAACAAGAGAAGAGGACCAGGAAATCTAGGATTGACCTCATTTTTGGGGATCATCCCACATCTTTTGCAACTAGATTTGGATTTACTATTTTTAGCTTATGTGATCCATGTTTTCAGGATCTCAGAACTACTTTGTAAAGCTATAAAGCTAAAGGTAGAATAGGAACTAAAGGGTTCAATCTTGGATACATTTGGCCTATGTACTTAGACTCTTATTTTGATATGAATCACAGTTTCCTTTTGCTACAAATGTCAGATTTTCTCATGTGTTTCCTTGCTCTGTAATTCGATTCAATTTAGCTCAGCTATTAAGAACTGTCATCTTCTTATTTGGATCATGAATTCGAATTGAATGATCTCTTACTATCTTGTATGACCCTGCATGTTAATGTACTTGGTTATCTAGAATAGTGTTCTTCATACCCCATTCCAAATTACTGTATCTGATTATTGGTTTCTAAAAGCACTGGCTCATTCGAATGCATGATAAGTTGTTCTTCTCATTAGCCTTCTCAGTTATCCCATTGTTCCAAACACTTGATTATTAGTGATTTCTTAAGTTACCAAGCATCCTTAGCCTACAACCCTAAGAAGTTTCTTGGAGTGATAACAAATTGGCGCCGTTGCCGAGGAGAGGAGATCGAAGCTTAGCTTCCCTGGGATACGACATAGATCCGATATTTGATGATAGACAAAGGTTGGACACTACATCAGTTGTAATCATCTATCTGGCGACTCCATGAAGGACGAATTTAATGGCGACTCCATGAAGGATGGATCTGTTCGCGACTCCACTGGTATATAAATGAAATGGAAAAGATTCTAGCTGCGAGGTATGCATTTTTTTATTTTTCAGACATATCTGGTTTTCCACATCCAGTGCCTACTATAGTTGAATGGGATGACTATCTTCCCAGATTCAGAGGAAGCAAGGATGATCATCTGGTGAGCATTTATTCAATTTTCATAGATGTGTTCTTGAACATGGCTGTTCACGAGGATGTTTTAATCAAGTTGTTCAAATTTTATTTAGAAGAAAATGCTCGTGAATGGTGTCAATCCCTTCCTGCTGTTAGTATTCATTATCTGAAGGATTTTCATGTGGCTTTCAATTCATATTACGAGAATATTTACTCAACTGATCTTATTTTTGATAACTGTTGTAAAGAATCCGCATTCCACGTCCAACATTCAGTTAGTATTCCTTCTGATTGTGAATATGTTGGTGATAGTCATATTGTAGACACATTTGTCATTGATTCAAATGTCTCTTATAGTTTTGACTATGGGATTAAGGATGCCACAGATTTAGATAAAGAAGAACTTGTTTCTCACAATCTTTATCAATTTTCTAATATTCCTCAAGATGATACGCTTTCACATGAACATGAAGTAGAAGTAAATAATCCAAAGGTTGAAAGTTCTCTTGCTACAATTATTCCTGATTATTATATATCTGAAGATCTAATTGCTCTAGATATAAATCACATGGATCAGTTGTCTTATATTCAGATGGAATCTGAAATTAGTAAAAGTAGCTTACAACAACTTTCAGATTTGCAGACGGATGGAATTGTTAGGAATTGTGAGAAACAAAATTTGTAGAAATCATTTAATCTCCAGCTAGAACAGCAAGAGGACTATCAAATAATTCATCTGTTTTGAAACAAAGGGAAGAATATGCATGATTGGACATTTTCTCTGAATCCATATAATTGTGATTCTAGTTTTAAAGATCCAGTGGCAGTATTGCTGGAATCATGTCTTTCAGATTCCCTAAAAATTTCAGATTTCATCATGTCATCGATTTTTAGGGATGAGTATGATTTGCTGAAGAAATATTTATGGTTGTTGTTATGGTTTTATAATTATATGTTGATCAGTAGCATAAATGAGGTTCCTTCAGTCATCAAGTTGCTTGAATGCTTGATGTGGAAATATGCTTTTACTTAACCAAGTTGAAGATTTGGTTAATATAGGAGTAGGCAGAAGAATAAGCTCGCCATCCGAGCAGGCAAATTCATTTTCAATTGTTTTCCAGTTGTCTCCAATAAGTAGAGAAAGGCATGGTATTGATAGTGAAGATGAAATGGATTAAGGAAGTGACCAAGATGTCTTTTGTAAGGAATCTTCATAGAAAGTTTTTGAATGCGTCTGTTGTCGATCTAAATACGAAAACGAGTTCCAGAGCAATTGTGGAATCAAAACAGCCAAGAAAGGATCAAGGAGACCTTCGACAAGAAAGTCAAATCAAATGTCTTCGAAATAGGGGATTTAGTCTTAAACTGGGATGCAACAAGGCAAGAGAAGGGGAAACACGGCAAATTTGAGGCCCTCTGGACAGGTCCTTTTGTCATAACAGCGGTGCAACAGAACAATACCTTTGTTCTCCAAAATCTTTCAGGTGAGGAAGTAGCAGGTGGCCCTTTCAACGGGCGCTTTCTGAAGACCTATTTTTCATAAGGATTTTCTTAAAATCCCTATTCTACTTGTACATATTCTTTTTTAGTTCTGTTTTCTTTGTTTCTGTCACTTGAATAACCCCATGCCCAATGGTACCAACAATTTTTTCAGATTTCTTTTCAATTTTGTAATAAAGGCTACTGAGTCTAGATAGGTTCTTGGTCACCTCACAGGGAGATGCCCATCCCAGTTGGAGCCAAATGTTAGCTCCCAAAATGAATTTGTGGAGATTTTTCTTTTTGAGGTGATAGGTTGTGTCGAAATTTTATTCCTTAATTTTTGTAAGTAGGTTAGAGAGTCTTTTTTCTATAAATAAGCCCAAAAGAAATTTTGGATTTGGTTTGGTCAAGCAAAAGCCAGAATCTCAGGTTTTGGTGGTTTAGGCGAGCCCGACAGGTGCTCATTAACCACCAAAATCTTTTGTTCCCGGCAGTTAAAAGGCCAAAGCAAGAGTGCAGTTAACTACCGAAAGCGTTTCAACGGTAAAAATGGAAAGCCCGTGCTTTCGAACGAGCCAGCTGTCAACTTGGCGCAATGATAAAACGTAACCACCAAAAGCTCGTCAAGTGGAAGGTATGCGTGCTCTGATGGTGTCTATCCGAAAATCTCAAGCTCCTGTTGTCCTTTCGACCGCAATTGTCTTTTCAAAATATACACACGATGGTATCACTAAAATTCATTACATATGGTCACGAAGCCTCCCTCCATTTCCAGTCACAAGTACATGATCCATCATGATCCCATTAATCCCTTATTAAATCCTCATACAGTATCATTTTGAATTCCAGAGATTTCTGAGATAGTCGTGAGTTCGCAGCTTCATCAATTGAACATATTTTCTGAGATCCTAATCCTATTTCCCCTGGTGATAATCAAAGCGCCACTAGAGTCCAGCGATCGCTCAAGAGTTAATTAAGCCAGTGAAACTTATCATGCAAGTCCAAAACTCGTTTTGTTTCATATTTTTAAGTTTACCACCAAAAATCTAAAATTTCGGCATGCCCTCAGTCAAATTGTCGCTCGAAACTTGTCTAGCGTTTGAGCTCGGTTATCCGAATTTTGTGTCACCCTATCCCACCGGTTCTTCCCTGAGATATACCCTCTGCGTTCCTAAATTCTAGAACCTTTGTCTCTTTGGACATTCAATTTCCCATAATCGCAGGTGCAGAGAATATTGATCAATGCCGAAAGTAGGGCCAGTGTTAAGGTCTGAAGTAGACGGGGTTTGGTATTTGGAGGTGCACCCAGAGGTAGCAGAGTTTTTCAAACGAGCAGGAGTATAAACATACAGTGAAAAACTAATTAGTTTCCATCAACAGGTAGCTGAAGCTTTTGCAATTGTATATAATGGGAGATCTGCCAAGATTGGGAAATAAGAGTTTATCATAGATGAAGCTTCGATAGCAGAGTTTACAGGTCTTCCACGGACAAGAGATTGTTGGTTTAAATCCACACTTCCATCTAATATAGAATTCAGATCATATTTGTTGCCCATCCACAAAAACTTGATTTGGAAGAAGGATATTCCAATGTCCTTTTTAGAACCTCAATGGCAGGCATTGCTGAAGGCAATTTTTGTTTACATTACTTGTGAGGGATGGTATAACAGAGTAATGTTTTATCATTTTAAGCTTCTCAATCATTTCACAGGTAGAGAACCAATAAATCTACCTTTCTATTTTCATAAGACCCTTACTAAAATGACCAAACAAGTTAAAGCCAAACCTACTAAGGTTGCTGGCATATTATCTCACCAAGGGCTTATCACTCTTCTTGTCAAGGAAGCTCTGCAGAGGAAACAGGTTGATTGGGGTTTCTTTCTTTTTTGGCATGAATTCCAAACAGAGAAACCACCAGAGGCTGAGACTAAGAAGACCAGTGGCAGAAAGACTGTTACTCCCAAAAGCAGTCATAGGAAAAGGAAAGGTATCTCACCACCAAGAGATCCTACAAAATCATCCTCTGGTAAGAAGAAAGGTATCAAAAGAAAACTACAGTTTGAATGTGAACAATCTAAAGACCCTACTACATGAAACAACCCTTTAAACCTACCTTACAGTGATTCAGAACCAGAACAAGAATTGAACGAAACTCGGGATAATGTGCAGACTGAACAGGGTGCAGACTATAGTTCCAATTTAGCTTCACCAACTCCTACTAAGGCAAACAGTCCATCAATGCCAGAACCCTCTTCAAGTAAGCCTAAAAAAGCTATATCATGAAAAATCAACAAACTCCTCCAATAGGTATACAAAATGGAAGTCCTCGAGAGGGTGATTAAAAAAGCTAATACAGACCTAACTGACAGAAATGCAGAGATATTCAAGATAAACCAAACCCTCAAGGAGAAGCATGACAAGATTAAAGACAGAAACAGGGTATTGATCAGGGAAAACATGAAGCTGTATAAACAACTAAGGATTCTAAGGTTGAAGTTAAAGGAGTTTCAATCACCAGCTCAGGAGAAAACTGGATTAGAAACCCTGGCTAATTTAGCTACAATGATGGTAGACACACCAGAGCCTTCCACATAGCCAACAGAAGTTTGTAGATCAGTACGAACAAGGGCTGCTTCAGCCAAGAAACCTTGAACATCAGTAAGGGATTCGAGGTAAGCATTTTTGCAATTTTGAATTTTTCTCAAAACTGAAGTTTCGGTGGTTTAGGCGAACAGGATGACTGTTCATTAACCACTGAAAAACAGGACTTTCGGTAGATGATTCGCTCAGGAGATTTCTAAGTTAACCACCAAAATCCTGTCATGTCCAGAATGATCGAGTTTTTACACAGATCAAAGTTTTTTGAGATGGAAATGTTTGAAACCTCTTCTAATGAACATTTGATGAATTATCAAAGTAAATCCAACAGTTATTTTTGATAGATTATGAAAAGAGGAGGTATTTCAAAGGTTTTTGGCATCTTTGACCAAGACAGAAAATCAGGACATTTTCTCACATCAACAGATTCAAATTTATCTCTCTTGGAGAGTCAGCATTCAACCTTGGGAGGCCATCCTGCACTACACCAGCACTCAACAAAAGAAGAGGACCGGGAAATCTGGGATTGACCTCATTTTTGGGGATCATCCCACATCTTTTGCAACTAGATTTGGATTTACTATTTTTAGCTTATGTGATCCATGTTTTCAGGATCTCATAACTGCTTTGTAAAGATATAAAGCTAAAGGTAGAATAGGAACTAAAGGGTTCAATCTTGGATACATTTGGCATATGTACTTAGACTCTTATTTTGATATGAATCACAGTTTCCTTTTGCTACCAATGTCAGATTTTCTCATGTGTTTCCTTGCTCTGTAATTCGATTCAATTTAGCTCATCTATTAAGAACTGTCATCTTCTTATTTGGCTCATGAATTCGAATTGAATGATCTCTTACTATCTTGTATGAACCTGCATGTTAATGTACTTGGTTATCTAGAATAGTGTTCTTCATAGCCCATTCCAAATTAATGTATCTGATTATTGGTTTCTAAAAGCACTGGCTCATTCGAATGCATTATAAGTTGTTCTTCTCATTAGCCTTCTCAGTTATCCCATTGTTCCAAACACTTGATTATTAGTGATTTCTTAAGTTACCAAGCCTCCTTAGCCTACAAACCTAAGGAGTTTCTTGGAGTGATAACACATTCCATTAAGGAAAAAATTGATGGTGGATATGAGAAAGTTTGGAGAAGAAAATAAAACCAAGAAGATTAGATGAATGAATAATACGTTCCATAGATCGTATGCACAAGGCTTGCAGTAGTGCAAGATCAGGATGAAACTACAGGCAGAGAGGAAAATGTCAGAAGTCGGAAATATGATGAATCCATAGACAAAGTGGAAGATGTCATAACTTAGGAAGATGATGAATCTACAAATGATGAGGAATATTACTCAACATTAAGGGTATTCCTCTATTTTTTTGATCCATTTGACTTGGAGACTCCCAGTAAATATGAATGTTAAACAAGGGGAGTATACACAATAGCTCTACAAATCAGATAATCATCCTTCGAGTAGTTTTAAGTGTTTGCATCTTTTGGAAATTCAGTTTCAGAGTGGTTTGGTGACGTAAGTACAAATGAACATTTTGATTTTTTGAGAAGAAGATTTTAGACCACATTCTTATGCATGCATCAGCTGGAAGTTACATAGGAATAAGTTCATTATTTTGTAGAGGTTCATTCTATACATGAATTCAGACAGGGATATCTTCAGTACATATTGTTTCAGACATGCAGAGTTTGATTTACATATTAAGAAGCAATATTCCCATGCATATATCATGGGAATATCATTGACACACTTTCTAGGTAGGGATATACTCATTAGAGGTTCGAGGATGCATTACAAACTCAGTATGAGAAATAGGAATATGTGATGATTAGTTGCAACAAAGAAGCTTTCATAATAGTACAATGACATATGGGTCAACATTGTGGATAGTTGAGTAGCATAGTTATGGAAAATTTGTGACATATGGAAATATATGGATTTGTGAGATGCATCACAATGGATTGACAATTGGAATCATCAACATACGATATATCATCAGAAGGAAATAATTAAATAGTTTGGTCAAGTGAACATGACAAGTGATTGAATAAATACAAGAGGAAGCACAAATGGACAATAAGAAACACTAGAAGAGAGGCAATGAAACATATACAGGTAGCCCTACATTTATCTACACGACAACTTGTAGATAATTCAAAGGAAGAAAAATCATCAGAGAAAGAGATACGTATCATGCAGACATGGGGAGACATACCGATAGGGGGAGTATCCTTTTTCCCATGATTTCAAAGGGAGAGAAAAAATAACATATTGCATATATGTTTAACAAACCTCTTCCGAGAGAGAATTTTGAGCATTTTGGACAGAAACTAAGAGTAGTTTCATCCCCACAGTGATCTACATGGAAGTTGGCACAATACGATAGGGGGAGAGAAACAATAATCATGAAAGACTGGATTTTTTTTTAATGCTTTTTATCAGAGATTTACACGAGGAAGAACCATGAAGAGAAACATCAGTAGAGATTAGAGGCTTGCATATAGGGGGAGAATCCCAAAGAATAAGTCACGCTTTTCCATTGATGTCGAAGGGGGAGAGAAAAACAGAGGCATGGAAACAAAGCGAAGAGGCATGAAGATAAGGGGAGGCATCATGAGCATGCAAAGTGTTGTGTCTAAGTGTTTCCATCAATGCCAAAGGGGGATATTGTTTAATGATTAATTATTGAAACATTGATTGTTGAGATATTAATTGTTGAAATATTAGTTGTTAAAAGACTGGTTTTCATTGAATTGTTGAAATATTGGTTTTAATTGATGTCAACCCTTGAATAGGAAGTTAATAGGTTGTATGTCAAGGTAAAGTAGTTGTAAACATAAGTTAACAAGTTGCATGTCAAGGTAAAGAATTTGTATTAGAATTTAACAAGTTGCATGTGAGTTGCATGTCATCATGAGATCCTATGTGAGTTTCATGCCATCTTGAGATCCTCATTGAAACACAAAGAAAAGTCAATTGGAAAATTACTTATGTGAATCACTTCTAGTGGATACATGTTGGAGATATGAGGTAGTGAAATGAAGTTAGCGATCTCCAGTGAGGGAAGACATTTGTAGGAGCCGAGCATACAGAGAAGAAGTCACAGAAAAAATTTCCTTGAGTAAATCCATGGGTTTTAGGAGGAAAGGCATGGACATTTGCAGGCTATAATGAGGAAAAGTGCAGACATCCGTGAGGAGGCAGTGTATGGGTCACAAAAATATGAAGAAATTTTGTTAAAGATCAGGGATATAAAACCCAGGTCAACTACAGATTGAATGTATGTCTTCATGTGTATGTTATGGTGTGTATTCTGAAGAAATTAGGAACATACATGTCTTAGTGATTCATAAGCATTTTGTTTAGAGAACTCTCTTGTGGATCTTGGTATGATGTATGTGTGGTCATAGTCTTGATGAGATATCAAAATCAGTAGCATCAACAGAAGTATAAAAAAAAACAACAACAATAGGTTATAAGTTACAGTGATAGAGGTAGTGTTGGCACAGGGGCAGACCCAGGGTTCAACGCTCAAGAGCACACCAACGAAGCCCTAACTACCGACCCTTTTGGAAACACCTAAAAAGCAGATGAAGTCTCACCCGAGGTAGAGGCAGGGGTGTTTGCAGGACTCCAGCGTCTGTAACCTTAGCTGGGACACAGATCTGTGATTATACTACTTAATAAAGAATTCATCACCTTTAGTTCCTTAACATGCAATCATTATCTACTTCATTGGTAAAACATACCTTCACATCTGTGATAGAGATCTTAACCTACTTAATCACTTAGCATTGATGGATTATTTAGATCTAATAGATCAAGCACTTAGAATATTCATACATGTCTAATAAGCACAAAGCATAAGCAGATCTATTTAAACAAGTCCAAGAACTTAGCAAAATAAGGATTAAACACATCAAATCGAAGCACACAAATCATAACACACAATATTTACGTGGTTCACCCCCACCCTGGGGCTACGTCCACCAACTCTTCTTCTTTATTGTCTTCATTCAAATAGGTTACAAGAAAAAAGCCACCAAAACCCTATTCTTCATAGGACAGGAGATCTGGGCACCTCACTAGATCCTCCTTCCCTGAGTATCTGAGCACCCAGTCTCTTACAAACACTTGCACTTAACACTATAGGTTCAATGGTATGAACAGAGCCTACTCAATCACATAGATAACTTGCACATAGAAATATTTACCATCACATAGATGTACTCCTCTCATACTTACATAGCCTAACTTACTTATTTATACATAGGCCTAAACATGGGAAAATCCCATGGGCTGACATCCCATTCCCATTACATTATCCCAAAAACCCAAAAAGGACCAAAAGTGGGCTGAGATTCCGCAATCTCCGCTTCATCTGGCGCTCCATCTTCAACAGGCTGTCAAAGTCCCAAAAATGGTCAAACATGACCAATTATCTCCCAAAACTTGGTCAAGGGCCAACAGGCCCCCAACACTCACCCGTGACTCATCCCGAGTCACTTTGGTCTGATCAATTCTACCTCGAATGCCTCGATCTTGGCTCGAGATTCTTCGACCTATTGTTGTTCTATGACCTCTTGCTCGACAAACTCCTGGATGAGTGCGTCATTGATGGGTCCTTCTAGGTGTTGTTCTGCTGCACTCACAACCCGTTCTATCTCTACTCCTCAACTTTCAACCTCTGTGAACAACTGACATGTATTATCTTGCACTGGTTGAAGTCATTGAGTTACTTCCATCACTTTTCTCTGGATCGTATGGGTCTGCTGCTGGGCCATGCGCTACTCATGAGATCTCTTTATTCTTTCTATGGGTGACAGGGCCTTTAGTTGCGTCTATAGATTTTCAGCTTCATACTTCGCCTCCTAGAGCTGTGAATCTAATTTATATAACTCTAGGTTTTTGGTGAGGTTCTCATATGTCTGGGCACTGCGGCTACTCAGTTGCTTGCACTCCAAGGAAAGAGCTTTCAGTCTGTCAACTGCGCTACGGGCAGTTATTTCTCTTTGGTCTCTGATCTCCTACGGGGTCTTTGTTACTGCGCGAAGCTCTAGATCTACAATGTGATGCTGGAGCTTCTAAATCACTTCTTCAAGCCATGCCACTTGCTATGGGATTCTTTCTTCGATATTTACCTCAATGATTGTCACAGATCGAAGTGATGTTTTGACTGCTTCCTTTACCTCTAGTTTCTTTTCCAACAACTATTCCTTTCCTTACTGTAGTTGTTCTTTCTCATCATTCCACTTTTCTTGGAGAATTTTTTTTTCTTGTTATGCAACATTGCATTGATCTACAAGTACTCCCTATACTTGTGTCAAAGATTGTATGGCTTGCCCTTCTTCATCTTGTTCTTTTTGAATTCGAGCCTCGATGGAATCCATGATTCGATGGAGTTGAGCTGGCTCATCTCCTACTTCTGGTGTTCCGACTGATAGGGGTGCAGTGGAGACTGCGTTCTTTGATTGAAGTGTCTGCTACACTCCTTGGATCTCTATCTCGATACGACTGTACATCTCCTCTTGTTTAATCTCTTACTTCTATACTATCTCCATTGTAGCATCATTCAGAGTTGCGATGATAAAGTTGAAGTCGTTTGGGGTTAGTGTGGTCTACAGCTTAGTCACGAGAGATTTGGACTTCTTCTGGGAAGAAGATTTCTGAGGTGAACCCTTCCTCTTCTTCAAAATCTTTGCTTCATCTCTGTGCTTTTGTTTGACTTCTTATATCTCTTCACCATCACCCTCGTGCTCTATTGTGATGGAAGTAGTTTTCACCGAGGCACTTCTTAAGTCTTGCACTTCACTGATCTTCTGTCGCGTGCTAGGTTCGGGTAGATCCTGTGTAGTTTCTGGACTGTCTACATCAGATATCTCTGCAGGGTCAGCTGGAACAAGGACGTCTGCCGACCATTCCTTTGTGATCTCCTCCAGATCATCTTCTGTTGATTTATAATAGGACTATAACTGCTACTTGTGCTCGTCAGCACGCATTGTGATGTAGAGAAAGTGTATGTCTGTGCCGAACTTCATCAAGGGCCGAAACCTGTAGAGGGTGTTCAGAGTGATGCGTGGTGTAGACTGGATAGATACTTTCAATTGATTATAATATGAATAAAACACGACATTTGGCTACCATTGTTTATTCATATCATTCAAGTACCACGAGGTACTGAACTTCACGGCCAATGGTTCAAATGGATCGATGTCCAAGAAGGTCGCACCTTCGGGCATTTCCCATGGAATGAAAGTAATCATGATCAGGAGCCAATTGAAATGGAACTCATATCCTTGGTCATGGGATTCTCTGTAGTCGAACTCCAACTGGTTTACCAAGTACTGTTCCCAATTCATCTGTAGGCCCTCCGCGCATTTTCTTGCGAGGTCTACTATGAATCCAGTGACTTGGGTTGGTTGGTTCTTGTGAACTAAATTTCCTGTGATCAACTGAGAGGTGAGGCGCACCACACTATTCTGAATAGAGGCTACCTTGTAGCTACACATGCCCTTCTCGACATCACCATAAGTCTCTTTTATCTTCTGTGCTAAGGCTCAGTCTGTGGTCTTTCCAGGGTAAAAATCATGTGGGCCAGGGCCTTGCATGCTTAGCTCGATGATCCGATGGATCAAGGTCAGATCCACTATGATACGTCGGTTTAGCCATACATATCCTCCATGGTAACAGGATAACAACAACTTAACACATGCGTTCACTTATTGATGGCATCTGAAGTGTAGGATATTCACAACATTAAGCAGGGTAGACTACGTGAGGTTATGGTTCCAAGGTTGGGGGATAATCTTTGAATTCTTTCCTTTCGTCTTGGTTAGATACTTGTGTGGGGCGAGGATACTGTTAGCTTTACGATCTCTAAGGTTTAAGTCACTAAGCTTCAATGTTGTTATCTTATCCTGGTCTATGTGAACTATGCGTATCCCTTTTGGGAGGTACGTAGTGACCAAGGCATAGTCAAAACCTCTAGGCACACTATCTTTTTTCACTGTGCCGCTCAGGGGAGGTATATACGCAAGTAAGATGCTTGGAATCAACTTAGCATTCACGAGATCGTCTCTATGCTTTGTTCTTGTCTCTGTCATGATTCTGGAAGTTCCTGCTCTGTGAGCAGTCGATGGAGAAGCTTGGAATCCTCCTGTTGATGATGCTTGCACACCTGCAGACATCCTTCTTTCCGACATGACTTGCTCGGTCCTGAGATCAACGAGTACTTCCTTCGCATATTCTTCGAGTGCACTGAGCTCCTCAGACATACATGCTCAGGGTTAATAATATCGGGTTCACGAAGTAATGTAGACATGGAAATAAGATGGAAAGTAAGTGTGTAATGACCACTGGACAATCTTAACCAAGGTTGTGAGCTCAAATTCTCGATTTGGAAAAAGTGTTCTTCGTGCATGGTGTGACAGGATAAATAGGAAACTCAACAATGGATTGCTTGGAATGGGTATGAGGCATCATTAACTCTTGTTCTATCTGTTATGGCATGGGGAAACTATCAAGTGGCGAGCCATAAATGTTTTTCCAGTCGTTCGAAGCATCAGTCAAACAGATATATCTTCCCCAACGAGTATATTGCTTCACCATGGCGAAGTGACCTATGTCGTTATTCTAGTATCTCAGGGAAGCTCAAATTCTGCAAATTTTCCCTCTGCGAGGCTCACTATGGAACCTTCTATAATTTTTAGATCTTATCCCTCTTCTTACTTAGCTTCCTAGCCTTCTTTCCAGTGAGCTTCATCTCGGTATTCTTCTTTCCTTTCAGATTCTTATCTTCTTGAGACATAGTTACTACGCATTGTTGAGAATATTTTAGGATTAACATCTCTTCTACCTCTGGAGTAAGTACTTTAGTATTCTGAGGGTATTCTAGTGTTCTTGCAGCTTCAACCTCAGATTCTTTAGGGTCAAATAGCTTTGATCCATTCTCCTGTTCTTTAATCAATTGAGTGATCCTTCTAGTCAAGAAATATTTTAACTCTTGTTTCTTCTATTCCAAGGCTTCTTCTTCTTCTTTCTGTCTGGCTTGATCTCTTTCAATCCAAGGTTTCCCTAGTAACATGGTAAACGAGGTACTATCTTCAATACATTTGTTAATCTCAAAATCTTCCTTTGTCGAAGTTCCATTGACAGTCATAGGTATCCGGGCGAGCCTTCCACATAGGTTTACTTGCTTTCCTCTGAATAAACTTATTCCTCCTAGGGAAGGGATCATAGAAGGTCTTCCTATAGCTTCCCAGGTTCTTTCTGGAATAATATTCACTTGTGTCTCTTCATCAAGAACACAGTCAATGTCAAAGTCCCCTATTCTTTCTTCAATACATTCTTTTTCTTTGAAAACCTCTAATAATCTGACATGTCAGTGGTCATTCAGGGTCTCTTTCATTTGTATCAGTACTTTCTCTGATTCTTTCAAAGGTTCTGCCTTTTCTGGATCTGCCTTAGGGTTTTCTTGATTCAGATTCATTCCTTCAAGCTTAGCGATCATTCTAGGGTAATCCAACACTTCATGATCCATAGCTTTACAACAAAGACAACTAGGTATCTTTTCAGGGCATTCCTTAGCAATATGTTCCGGTCTTCTGCAACTGTAACAGAGGGTCAATCATTTCTTTCGTTTAAATGATCCCCAACTCCCTTTGTACTGCGCACTAGGATAATAGGAGTTAACCTGCAACAAATTCTTTCTAGGATCTTGCATCCATTTATTAGTCCAAACATTCTTTCTATGCATAGGTATAACATATTTTTCATTATTCTTATCAGATCTACTTATATAAAATCTTCTTTCATCTATTAGTGCCCTAATTTTCAAGCTAGGAAAGAATCTATCAAACATACCTAAATTCCTATTCTAGAAACAAAAATTTTCACTTATCTTAATTTTATAGAGCACAAAGCTTTCAGATATAGACTTTTTCTATTATTCTTACCTTTATCAGAGCATAGAGATTACAGATCTTACCTCTTTTCTTTGGATCGGGCTTCTTTTCTTCAGATCTGACCTTCTGACCTTCTTTCTTCAGATTTGATCTTCTTCTTGGCACAAAGATTCTAGATCTTGCTTCTTTCTTTAAGATCTGACCTTATTTTTTAAGATTCAGACTTATTTTCTTAGCATAGATCTTATAAGATGAGTAGGGTACTGTGCCCTAGGGCACAAATCTACGCACAAAGGTTTCTTTCTCACAAGCCTCTTCTTTCTTAGTTCCCAACAATCATAGTTTCAGGTCCTGGCAACAGAACCATTTGTTGGCACAGGGGTAGACCCAGGGTTCAACGCTCAAGAGTGCACCAATAAAGCCCTAACTATAGGCCCTTTCGACAACACCTACAAAGAATATGAAGTCTCACCCGAGGTAGAGGTAGAGGTGGTTGCGGGAATCAAGCATTTGTAACCTTATTTGGGACACATATATGTGATTATACTACTTAATAAAGCAATCAACACCTTTAGTTCCTTAACATGCAGTCATTATCTACTTCGCTGGTAAAATAGAGCTTCACATCCGTCACAGAGATCTTAACCTACTTAAGCACTTAGCATCGATGGATTATTCAGATCTAACAGATAAAAAACCTAGCATATTCATACATGTCTAATAAGCACAAAGCATAAGAAAATATATCTAAACATGTCCAAGCACTTAGCAAAAGAAGGGATAAACACATCAAGTCTAAGCAAAAAGCATAACACACAGTATTTACGTGGTTCACCCCCACCCTGGGGCTACATTCACCAACTCTTCTTCTTTATTGTCTTCAGTCAAATAGGTGACAAGAATAGAGACACCAAAACCCTATTCCGCATAGGACAGGAGATTGGCACACCTCGCTAGATCCTCCTTCTCCAAGTATTTGAGCACCCAGTCTCTTACAAACACTTGCACTTAACATTGCAAGTTCAACGATATGCGCAGAGCCTACTCAATCACATAGATCACTTGCACATAGCAATATTTACCATCACATAGATGTACTCCTCTCCTACTTACATCGCGTATCTTACTTATTTATACATAGGCCTAAACATGGACAAAGCCCATGGGTTGTCATCTCATTCCCGTTACATTATCCCAAAATCCCAAAAAGGACCAAAAGTGGGCCGATATTCCACAATCTCTGCTTCGTCTGGCGCTCTATATTCAACAGGTTGTTGAAGTCCCAAAAATGGTCAAACATGACCAAGTATCTCCCAAAACTTGGTCAAGGGCCAACATGTAGTGATATATTATTCTACATTTATATTTCGGGGTGCTTGGATGGGGCAAGGAAAGGGGGTTGTAGCCTCCTTCCAGTTAGAGTCGATAAATTAGGGAGTTGGAGCTTCCTTCAAGTTGCATCCTGTAAATAGGGGGTTGGAGCCTCCTCCCAATTGTAGCTGGAGAAATTGGAATTTCTTTCTTCCAATGAATGTACTCTTTGATAAATAAGAAAATTGTTCTATGGTTTTATCCTGGATTAGGTTTTCATGTAAAATTATGGTGTACTGCGTTTATGTGATGTTTATGCATTGGATTATGGTGTTGATGACAAATTGAATGATCGTGATATTTATTGGAGGTTTTATATTGTGATTAAAAATACTAATTGTTCTCATATTGATTCACCGCTCTCTCGGTATTCCAATAGTAGGGTAGACTTGAAATGACTTATGATTTCTTTCTATTTTCTCAAACACTAAAGTTAAATTAGCATTTCCTTTGGCAAGAAAGAACTTGAGAAAATCCATGCAATGAATAGGGGTGGGGCTAGCGGTTTTAATTAAAGGTGGAGAGGGAATGATTTAAGTGGAGCCCCATCCATGAGTGTTTAAAAATAATGGTTGGGTGACCGCTGAGGGGGGAAAATGAACTAAGTCAGGGTTGAGGTCATACAGGGACATTGTGAGATGGTATGATCATGTAGAGGGTGAAGGAGATGATCAAAATGGGAACATAGAGAAAAATAATGGATTACTCAGTTGGAAAACCCTAACTAAGTGAGCATGACAATTCCGATGAGGTTTGGTATGGGGAGAACTAGAGAAATAAATGGGCAAGGCCTTGAATCTATTGAAGACAAGATTAGGTTAGATCCTTTTCCCACACACACACACACACACACATAAATAGAATGAAAAATCCTAAATAAAATATAAATGTAACATGAGGGAGAGGAAGAGGGGTAGGTACACTCACCTCCTATGGTGCCTCACGACGTTGGGGCAATGGGCCGGTGGATGTGAAAAATATTTGGAATCAGGGAATTTTTTCACTCTGTTCTCTGTATGCTTGGTGGGTACCATAAGAAACCAAAAGGAAAAAATATTCTTTATAGCCTTCATTAGGTTTCTCTTGGCACACAAAACGAGGAGAAAGGGCGTAAAAATAGGTTGTTTGTGTATGCCAAAAGGAATTTCAAAACATTGTATCGATGATTAGGGGAATATTGGGACCAATGTATTGACATCTGGAGAATGATCTAGTGTTGATGTATTGGATCCAGATCAATGATTGGTTTCCAAGGTGTATCGACATGTAAAGGGTGAATAATCACTGAAACATTGATGGGAAAAATGATGAATAGTGAAGTGTCGGGGAAAGAGAGAGGACGGGAAAATTGTGTGTTAGTATGCAATAAGGGAGGAGTGATGATGTATTGATGGTTGAAGAAATATTGACCACCAATACATGAGCAAGTTGTAAGAAAAACTTAA
The DNA here is from genome assembly GCA_009831015.1 of Picea engelmannii. Classification (NCBI taxonomy): domain Eukaryota; kingdom Viridiplantae; phylum Streptophyta; class Pinopsida; order Pinales; family Pinaceae; genus Picea; species Picea engelmannii. The sequence continues at coordinate 464,168 of ML791152.1, forward strand.
AGTGTTGGATTACTCTTGTATATCAACAAAGAAACTGTCAAGTAGCCAACACTGGGTGTATTAGTAGAAGAAGAAATATCTCCTCAACCATATTGACGAGGAATATTTTTCTTCTAAAGATAATGCATGTATTGGCGAGTCCAAGAATTGATAAAAAAAATAAGTAAAGGGATATGAAAGGTATCAGCCTTTCCCAAGGAAAGCTTAGATTATTTTTACATAATTAAAGGGCCTTGAAAAATCAAAGGGAGGGTCCCTATTTCTTGAGAAAAAATTGGATTTATAATAACAAAAAGAAAAGGGAAGTTGTTGGTGTTGGTGCAACAGGTCATGATGTCACTATATTATAGTTTTGGACCACTTCTGTAAAAATGTGTCCTCTGCCAACTCTGCATGAGCATATAGTGCTAAATCCTCTATGGAAGGTAGGACCTACTCCTCCTCTTCATCCAACATGGAGGGATCATAGAGTTTGATATTCTCTACATTCAATACTGAGTAAATTCACATATATGGGGGTATAATGAGTCTATATGCATTATCTGCCACCTTTTCCAATACCTCAAAAGGACCATATCGTAGATCCTTTATCTTCTTACCAAGACCATGTAGTATTTCCTTATTTAGTTGTAACCATAATATATCTCCCACTCAAAATGTTTTCGCTATTTTGTGTTGGTCATATCTAGCCTTATAGTTTTCCTATGACTTCTTCAACATCTCTTGTACTTGCAAATTGATCTCTCTAATATTTTAGACAAAATTTTCTTCTTTTAATGCATCTCCTATGAGGTCCTCCCTCACTCCTCCTTGGTATCCATATACAACATATAGGGGTGAAGGTCGAAAATATCCAAAGCAAGTTTCGAATCATGAGTTACCAGTAGAAGTGTGGAATGATTTGTTATAAGAGTGTTTCATATAGATAATATTTTCAACCTAGGTCTTTAGATGCTTCTGATTGTAACCCCTCAAAAGTTGCACCAAAGTCTCGTTGACATATTTTTTCTTCCCATTTGTCTGTGGATGGTGTTGCACCTCTTTCATCACCTTAGTGAGAAAAATAGAGGTGCTTGCAAGCTTAGTTGGGTTTTCTAAGCAGGACAACTATAAGGAAAAGGGTTAGAGAAAGAAATATAAAAGAACAACTAAGAATTAAACTAAGAAATAAAATAACAACTAAACTAATGAACATAGGGACATAAGGACAAAAGAAACAATAAGACCCATGTCACCAATGGTAAGGTT
>ML791152.1:485204-504916 GCA_009831015.1 Picea engelmannii
ATGGTGGGAATGTGTTGTGAACCTGACCCATGAGGGGGACTAGGTGGGTTGGTACTTCCCCCTTGAGAGGAAGTTGGCCCCCCGCTTCCATGTAAAGGAGAGCAAGTGGATGAAGGGACTTGGGAAGTGGACCCAAGTAATGTGGAACCAAGAAAAGCTAATCCTAGAATAGTGGCACTCACAGGAGTGTGTGAAGGTGATGCCGATGAGTTGGAGAGACTAGGAACTCCCCCTAAAATAGGAGGGAGGTTTAGTAAGCATCCTGAACGATGTGGGTTCTGTGGGTCCCCTATGATGTCCAACTAGCTGAGTGGATGTGTGCAAAATGTGATGAGATAAAGTAAATAAGAACCTTTGTTGAAAATTTTGAACTTTACACAATATATATATCTAAATCAAAATGTAATCAGACGTGCATCATACATAACGTGTTTTGAAAAAGAAGCATATATGTGGATAAGTGGGTTTTGTCTGCATGGGAAATCAAAGAAAACAAATGCTCGTGTCCTAAAAGGCGTAATGTCCTTCCTCTCAAATAGCACTGGACCTTCCAATAGTACTCAACAGTGGGGTCTGAAGTCACCAGAAGAGAAACTAGTGAATGATGAAATAATCAGTTATAATGAGGGGTAAAGGGGGCATATCCCGAAAGAGCTGGCGATATTTTCCAATAGCCACACAAAATCCGATCAAGGTGCAATTGCAGCCCACAATTGCCACCTGGGTATATGTCCTAAAATTTGGTCACTAGGTACCTCAGTCAAAGTGCGACATTTAGATTTTCGGCCTAAGAAATGGTTCACGGGCTGGATCCCGTCCAAGAGGTGGGTGCCTCAAGGGGGGACACACAGAACAATCAAAACTCGGCCTTCAACCCTTCAAGGGTATCTCCCTGCCTTATGGTGTTAGGAACACTTGACTTGGAGGATTTTCAGTTCCCTATTTGACAACTTCTACTGTTTTGACAATGAGAGAACTAGATAACGGGGAGTTATTTGGATGCCTATCCCTGAAATCCTACCTAGACTAAAAAAATTCTTTTGGCACCTCCTGTGGAGGAAAACTTAGTGAGTTTTTAGAAAAAATTTAGATGTGGTTGTTTGAGAGATTGGGGGTGTGAACCAACCTCGTTGAAATTAAATGGGAGTGGATAGTTTCATCAAGAAAAGTGTGGGGTGTTTCGGAATCCCTTTGGAGGAAACTTACTTTGACCTCCATGTTTCAAGAAGAAAACTATGTGAGTGATAAGTGACTTTTGTGTGTGAATGAGTGAAAGTGTTCCAATGTTTTAATGAATTAGGTGTCACCTTGCTGCATGTGGACTTCACTTGGTCCTTACAAGTGTTGATTACCTAATTAACTAAGTGTCTTTGGTACAACCTTGCATAATTCAAAAGTCCCTAGGAAGCTAGCATGTGGACATGTGGGTCCATTACTATTGCTTTAACTCCCTATTGTGATTTAATCTAAGAAAATCTTTGAAACTATCCTAGATTGTGATCATGTGGGCATGTATGGGCCCTTTACAAAACCTTTAAACTTCCCTAATGATTTAACCTAAGAAAGTAAATTTCAACACTATCCTATCTTTGTAGCATGTGGGCATGTATGGGCCTGTTGCAATCTTAATATGTGTTTGAAAAATAAACTAAGAGGAGTCCCAAGAAGGGTTGTTGTCCTCTCCTAAAGGTTTTAATCTTCTTAAGGGAGATGAAATTGTTTCACAATATTTTTCTGATTGTCAAGGTCACTTGGAGGCGCAAGAGAAGAGCATACTAAGTGATTGTTATCCAACTTCTAGTCCAAATGCAAGTTAGATGTGTTTGCAAATGATTCCAACTTATACCTTTAGTCAAAGCAAGCCATCCATGTGGAAAAATGACAATAAAAAGAGGAAAAAATGATTTTAAACCCCCTAAGTGGCTATGTGTTTTGACTAATCCCTTTATATGAAGAGGGAACTAAGTGTGGTGCAGCTTAAAACATGCATGAAATCACTTTTAAGAAGGCTAGGGGATTTCCCCAAATCACAAAAAACCTTATAATGTGTATTTTTATGCACAGGTGCGCGGGTCTCAGTGTAGACGGAGGCGCACTGAGCGCCTGTGCACAGACCAAAATGAATTCTTGGGCACAGGTGTGCAGAACAATATTGTGACTTAGGCGCATGTGCACATGATGCGTATCTGTGGGCCGAAAAACCCGCGCACAATAGACACACAGCCAAGAAGAAAAATTACGGATGGAATTCTCTCCATTCAACTTGGAATTGGATGTTTAGCAGGTAGGGTTGGGCCGGTTAATGCACCTGCAAGTTAAATAAACCAAAAGAAGAGCTAGAAAAACCCAAATGGGGTAGGAAATTGATACCTTTCCCCCGTGGAGTCACCAATCTATTGCGCCTCTTTCATCATGTTAGTGAGAAAAATAGAGGTACTTGCAAGCTTAGTTGGGTTTGCTAAGCAGGACAGCTATAAGGAAAAGGGTTAGAGAAAGAAATATAAAAGAACAACTAAGAATTAAACTAAGAAATAAAATAACAAATAAACTAATGAACATAGGGACATAAGGACAAAAGAAACAATAAGACCCATGTCATCAATGGTAAGGTTGATATTAGTGAAAGAAAACACCAAGAAGAAAGAGGACTATGAGTCCCTTCTTCCTCCAAGGGAGGGCTCTTGGACCCCCACAAATAAGCTCTTCTTACAACTTTGAAAATGAAAATGGTGAAAGAATTTCTTGCTAATCCACTCAAGGGGTGAGATGGATTGACCAATGCAATGATGCTAGTATACTCTTGATGAGAATAGATGATTCCTCAAGAGAATAGTGGCAGCATAACTTTGCTATTGAAATTCCTTGAAAAATGAAGTGCATCCATGGCCTTTTTATAGCACCTCTTTGAGGTATTGTGCAACCAGCTTGTAGTGTGTAAAGAGGCTAATTAGGGAATTTATAGGTCTTTGACTAGCCACTCAGTTGGATCCAGTCCAAATTTGAGTGTCAAATCAACCTGGAAGCTGAACCAGAAGTGGGTGGGATGTCGAACACTCTCATAAATGCGTCGTTCTCACATGTGCACGGCTTTTTGTGACCACAGTCGTGCATTGGGCGCATGTGTGCTTTTCCTGTGTTTTTGTTTTGCGCATGTCTACGCGCGCCCTATGTAGTCATAGCGCACTTTAATTTTATCATTCGTTGCATAGTTTTTGACCCTTTGGAAATGCTTTTGGGGTAATTTTGGTCCATGGGTGACCTCATAACTGTTTGGCGATGCGAAATTCTTGTAATCATTTGCGGACGAAATTTTAGTGATAACAGATGGAATTTTGTATACCTCTTGAGCTTAGTTTCCATATTCTCCCACAATGTTGTCTAGAAGGAACTAACAAATTTGGTGTCCCTTTTTGAGATGATGCTCCTTGGTATCCCAAAGTGAACAAATACCTATTCAAAAAACAATTTTTTTGCTTCTTGTCCCTTGATGGTATTTTTAGAAGGCAGGAGAATGCACATTTTTTTGAACTGGTCATCTAACACAAATAGATAGTCATGTCTCTTCCTGGTTGTTGGAAAACCTCCCACAAAATCAATGGAAATACTTTCCCAAGGCCGTGTGGGTACAGTTAAGGGATGGTATAGACATTGCTTCCTATTACTAGGATTTCTAGTACAGCAAAGTATACATCCTCTAATATACCATGATACATATTCTTTCATTATGGGTTGGTACACATACCTCTATAAGTTGGAAATTATCCTCCCAACACCAAAATGTCCTACAACCTTGGAGGTGTGAGCCTCTCTTATAAGATGCAAATGTTAACCTACAGGGACACAAATCTTATTGAGATTCTAGAGTAAACCATTCTAAAAATGATATTTAGTCTTGTTGTCACCTTCTTATATATGAATTTTTCCATGCAACTGCTGAAACACCTCCTTGAAGTCCTGATCTTTGTGTATGCCTTTTTGTATGCATCATGGCTAAAAGGATCCATGTGCATCAAAGTTCCCAAAGATACAATATTGGATGTGAGTGGTCGTGAAAACATGTCTTCCAACTTGTTTGTGCTATCCTTCTTATACTTTATGATCAAATGAAATTTCTGTAAGAACCCCGTCCATTTGTATTGCTTGTTTTGTCATAACGTACTCTAAGATTATAAATATTAGAGCGTCTAATGATCTGTGTGAATGATGGTTTCCTTTCCTATCAGATAGTGCTTCCACTTTTTGACAACTTGTACCAAGGCATAAAGCTCCTTGTTTTAGTTAGGGTAGTTGAGGACCCCCATGAAATACTTCAAAATTATAGCAGAAAGGCCTTCCCCCCTGCATTAGGAATGTTCTCATGGAATACCCACTTGCATCTGTCTCCACTTAGAAGTGTCTCAAAAAATCTCTTAGCTTCACCGAAACTTGTAGGAACTGGCCATTTCATGACGGAATCCATCTTTTTGGGATCTATCTTGAGCTCCCCTCCATCGATCACATACCCCAAATACACCAAATATTGTTGAGAAAACTCACATTTCTTGAGATTGGCCAATAGTTGGTTCTTCTTTAGGGTCTCTAACATCTTCATAAGATGTGATATTTTCTCCTCCCAGGTAGCACTATAAAATAGTATATCATCCAAATAGACAATAAAAAGTGAATCTAAATAAGGGAATAAGACATCATGCATTAGTCTCATAAATGTAGCTGGTGAGTTGTATAAACTGAATGGAATAACCAACCACTCCTACAATCCTTTCCTTGTCTTGAAGGAAGTCTTCTAGGTATTTTACTATTTGACTCAGACATGGTCATATCCTGATTTCGAATCCAACTTAGTGAATACTTGGCATCATGTAGCTAGTTTAACAAATAATCGATCATGGGAAGGGGGTACCAATTCTTTAGTGTAATCATGTTCAATGCCCTATAATCAATACAATTTCTCCAAGTCCCATCTTTCTTGGGAAAAATTATGATGGGTGACCCACAAGGTGAGGTACTTGGTCGAATCAAACCCTACTCCAACAATCATTGCAACTAATTATTTACTTTGTTTTCTTCGAGAGTGAACTTTCTACACAACCCAATATTTAGCAAGGGGGAGTTTGGTAATAATTGGGTTTCATGATCCACTTCCCTCTTAGGTGGTATCCCTTTACGCTCCTATAACACTCTCTTGTATACCTTTAGAATCTCCTCCAATTCATTTTTATGATCCTTTGTACACCCTTCTAGGGATAACTCTACTTTTAATGACTCTTCACTAGACTGATTTTCAATTAGGAAAAGTAAAACATATTTATTGCTAGAAATAATCAATTTTTTAGCTTGATTGGAACTTACGCATGAAATTTTTTATTTTCCTTTGTGCACATTGATGATGAAGTATTTTTCATTATTTATGAGGTGGTACTAGTTGGCTCTCCACATGAATATGGAATCCCTCATATACATGTAGGGGAATTCAAGCACTACTCTGCATACATCCAATGGTACTATGCCCAATTCTACTTCATCTATAAAATCAACACTTAATCAAATTTAATCTTGCACTACTTTGTTACCTTGATCTATGCATCCTTGTTTACCCAACCCAATGGATAGGGTCTAGGATGATCATGAACCTCCAATCCAAGCTTGTTGACCAGACCCACTGTTATTAGATTAACCTATGAACCAAATTCGAATAGAGAATCTATCTTGGTATTCTTGATCTTGATGTGGGAGAGTTTGGTCATATCCTTCTCTCTCTGGTGATGAAGGATACTCAGTTTCACCTCCCTCTGCATTCATGTGCAAACAAAATTATCATCCACATATAAGATACTTTCAACATGATTACTTGAATATGTAACTAGAAGATTCTTTTTCTTCCAGTCCTTCTTATGGTTCTTTGGGTTCAACTTTGGATGTAGTTTCCAACAATTTTCCTCAGTGTGGCCATCAATGTTGAAATGATTGAAATGTTTGTTCGGATATTTGCACTTATTTGTAGTGGGTATTGTATTCTTATATCCCCTCACCTTTCCACTTCTTCTTCCCCTCCTTGGAATATACCTGGTGCTCTTTCTTCTTAGAAACACTTGGGTTCCCCTTCATTTGAGCTATGTTTTCTAGGTACTATGCTTGTAGACATGCTTCATCCACTATTATTGTCTTGAAGAGCATCACCGACTTCTGTAGATGACTGTGTAAAACCTGCATATCCTTGAACATTACATATAGGTTATTGGGAGAGATACCCAACAATATGGCCATCTTTCTGAACTCGATGGTGTACTCTTATACACTCTGCCCTTGCCTCTTCCTAAAGTAGTGCCACTAGATCCATTGGTCCTCGATATACCTGATAGGGTAGAATTGGGACTTGATGAGGGTATTGAAGTCCTCCCACCTATTTATGGGTGGATCACCCTCCAACCTAAGTGTTTTTATATGTATTTCTCGCCAAGTTAAAGCACGACCCTCTAACTTCAATCTAGCAAATGAAATCTTTTTCTCTTCATCTATATGGTTAATGGTAAAATAAACATATATTTTCCTCAACCAATGATTCAATTTTAATACATATATCTCACCTTGGTATGGCTTTATGTCCACTTTTTCTTCCATATTGAATAGGGACTATGAAGGGTTTATGGAATTGGAACTCATTTAATCTGATCTCTAAGTTAAAGCCTCCAACTTCTATAAACAATCCAATATTTCTTGCTAGAGCCACCATGAGGAGGGGAATATTTTGATATATGTCAACAACTTTCTCTTCTAGCTTCAAAAATATCTCCTCTGTCGAATCACAAGGGTTGTTATGAACACACTCGTCTACCATGGATAGGGTTTCTATGACTTCTCTTTAAGTCGATTCCTAGATCTTAGAAATTTCCACAAATACCCCAAGAAAAGTTGCTCTGATACAAATATGATCTATAAACAAATGTGGATATTCCATTGGAATAGTTTGCCAAAACAGATCTGATAAATAAAAATGAAATCTACACTATGAAGGTTAAATTCATTTATATTCCAAAGTATTTATTTATTGATTTTATGCTTATGCATGAAATAGATAAAATGTGGAAAATAGAGAACAATAAATTACAATCACACACCATCCAAAAAATAACACAAATATTTTCTCTAGGAAACCCTTATGGGAGAAAACCTAGCTAGAAGGTGAGGTTGCTCTGCTCTCTTTTCTCTGGTATGGAAATAATGAAAATACAAAGGAGAAGGCACTCTCTATGGAGTTACCTGAGACCTCTGGCATGTTAGGCTAGTACAAAACATTAACTCCATCTATTATGATTTCTAAATTCCCACTCCGAGTTTTTCTACTCTGATATGGAACACAATACAATAACATAGAATGGAATCCCTTCTCCTCCTAGTGGCCCCAGTATTTAAAATATATCGATATCCATCTAGGGGTATGTTTTTTACTTCCTCAAAACTCAAATGTGATAGGGTTTTGGACCTTTTAGAATCTTATTGAAATTACATATGTGGCTATCCCCATATGTGTGAGTAATAGGGGTTGACATGGCATCCTCTCATACCATGGTGGTCAACATGGTAGGTCAACTTGTAGGAGGAATAACTTATGCATACTATATCTGATTGATGTGATGTTTGAACCATTGGAAATGTATCAATGTGTAGAATATCTTCACGAGATCTAAAGAATTTTAGGAAAGTTTTAACCCTAAAAAAAGTCATTTTATGCCTCAAAATGGATCCAGAAGGTTTTAAACTCCAATTTTCCAAACTGGAAACTACCATTAAAATTACCTTACAAGTCAATTCTTCTAGTTTTTCTAGTATGAAAGCACCAAAATAAATGAAAAATAATGATCCAATCTTGATCATTAAATGAAATAAATGTAAAGACATTGCATCTTAAAATATGTGAAAAAATGCTATATTTGAATGACATTTTAGTTTTTTAGTTAGACTATATTGCATGGAATCTCTCCCAATGGTGAAAGGAAGATTCAAACAACACAACAACAAAAGTTATATAATGAATTTGACTTATTAGTGGAGGGTAATGCAATAGAAAAATCTATACTTTGTCACATAATCATAATTTATCCTAAATATATACGTATATACCAAGGACACATAGATACATTACAAATCACTCTGAGGATCATATTTCACTTGATCAATTTACCTCAAGCAACCTTTATTGTATCCCTCATTTCCACCTCAATGCCCTTGGGTTAATTATTATCTCTTCACATTACGACAAAAAGTGACATTGGTGACAGAGAAGTCTATGGTGGGCCATATATGGTTGTTGCCAATGTAATCATAAGTGATAGTATTTCCACACGTTTCACCTATGCTAGTAGTGATGACGTGCCAAAATGATTGTTATTATGGAAAGTATTGGTTACTAATTCATGACATCTTGGGGAATCCTATTGTTAAGATGCTATTTTGATGAAGTTAATTACATTGGGAAGGTAGAAACAATTACTAAAATAGAATTAGAAATTAGGGTAGCCAACACTAACCATCGACATACATAGCTAGACATAAATGATAATTTTTACTTTTTTCCTAAAGTACTAATCCTAAAATGATGAAATGAGGTGCTCTTAAAAGGTAACCTACATGATTTTTTTTATAAATAATGTTTTGTTTTAAATGCATCATTATATTCATTTTATTTGGGCTAATGGATTTCTATAAGTTAGTAGGATATAGGTTTGGGGTCAATGGTTTGGTTGATAAGGGTTGCATAGACAAGGGATGGTGGTTAACGGATAAGAGTTATGGGATAGGATTTAGTGGGTTATATGTTACTGAAAAAATAGGGGATTAACATCAAACATTGTTAGTGGGTTATGGTGTAAGGTGTTCAAACTAATTATGGGCTATGGGATTTGGGGGTAAGTGGGTTAGTAACCCCAATTTCATTAAAATTGAAATACTAGTCTAAAATATAGACTAAGAAATTGTTTTGATTTTGAAAGTGCTAATATTAATTTTTTCTAAAGTTTAATTATGAAAGTGATAATATTCATTTTCAGTGAATTTTGAATCATTTTGAACCTCAAAAGTGAAAATTTTGATTCCAAATGTGAGATTTTTAATTTTAAAAGTGGGTTTTTATTTTATTTTAAAGTGTGATTTTTTATTCCAAAAGTGTGAATTTCAATTCCAAAAGTGTGAATTTCAATTCTAAAAGTGTCAATTTTAATTATGAAATTGTGAATTTCAATTTAAACATGAAAATTTTGATTTAAAAAGTGTGAATTTTGATTCCAAAAATGTCCATTTCAATTATGAAGTTGTGAATTTCAATTCCTAAAGTGTCAATCTTATTGATTTCACATACATATTTTACAAATAAATGGTTTAGTTATTCTCCATCCTTTTTACATATTATACACCAAATTGACTCAATGTGCCAATTTCTTTCTTTACCATCATCTAGGTAAGAATTTTATTAAAAATCCGACATCCTAACTTTTAGATTTGTATGCACCACCATTTGTTATCCCCTTCTTCCTACGTTTTCAAAACCACAATAGTTATTAACAAGATATCACGCCTCAACCTCCTTTTGGAATGTATTATAAATTCAACAAGCTTGGGCCATTCTTTAATGATAATTGCGAACTCAATCCATCATATTATAAATTTGTAATGCTAGAGAAAATACTAGTTTTCTATTGTAGTTCCTATAACAAGACTAACACTACGAGAAATCTCTTTTGCAGGATTATATTTTTAACCAAAATCATTCAAAATACTCCATGCTTCTTTGATGGTTAGAGTGTTGATGTTAATGTGTTTCAATAGTGCATCTTCATCCTCCTAATCATGAGAACATTATTATAACATAATATATCATTAACTTATAATGTATCAAATTTAGGTTAATGAGGAAATTTCCCCCTCTTGAGGACGCTGGATGATTTGACCATTTTCAATGTCAATGTTAACATGTTTCTTATTGTATTGGAGGTAATTGTTATTGGAGGAAAAGAATCAAAATAGGAGAGAAACACATTTATAGGAATCTAAGGAGAATATCTTCCTCACTGTCTCCCTGAGGGCACTAAGGAAAACAATTATTTATCCTCTTTTTTGTGCAACAAATTTAATATGAATATAGAAATGAGGATTACATAAAGCACCCAATTTTGATAAATACTTGGATATTTGATGTCTAACAATAATACTAAACTATAAATGTATAATATTGAACTTTGTTGTCTATGTTTCAACTCAAATGTTGGGAATGGGGGATGAATTATATTGTGTATATATGATAAAAATGGGACCATGCGTGAATCCTTTGAAGATAAAAGTAGGGTTGGTGTATCACACTTCAAGAAGATATGTAGAGAACCTAGTAAAGAAATTATTTGATATGTCATCTCTATAGCAACAATTTTTCATATATGATTTGACAAATACATGAATTCACAACTTATAAAACCTATTACCATGGAGAAAATTACACAAAGTATTAAACTTCTTCCAATTACACATCTATGAGATTGGATGGATTCCTTGTATAATTGTTATGAGCAAAATCTCTCTATGGCTAGGGGTAAAACACAACAGACGGAAATGACTGCAGAAATCAACTCTAATATCAAGTATGCTATATAAACAAATATACTAACAAGACAAGATAAGAGGCCTACCTTGTCCAGACATTCGATGAAGTCCATCGTTGAGCACTTGACCCAAATCAATATACCTGCAACTAGTCCTCAACAACCAAGCAACACAAGAATATGGTGATAATGTATAATGTTATCACATTCAATAGCATAATCCATCAACATTCATAACAAATACGCCCGTGGAATAACAATTCAAATATTTGCGAGATATTAATTGGACAAGAAAGGAGTATTTCCATTAAGATATAATCAACAAAAGTGAATGAGTTACAAACTTCCGTGTCAGTACGGTTCGGAACCGAGAAACTAAGTTTGTTCTAGTTGGTCCTCCACCACCAAAGGCAAACTCATATAAGAGAAACAATGAAGTTCTCAATCAATAAGGGAAGAGCTTCGTGGATGAACAATGTGTTCATACTTAAAGGACAAAGGGATGCAGACTCAATGTGAAGTGTATAATTTCTCCAGAGTAACTTTGCTCTCAAAGTTGAATTTTTTCTCCTCTTTTCCATAGCTTGGATTTGGCCCATTTATAGCCTTCAAGTGGAACTAAAGGGCCGATTCAGAATGTTTCCAGTATATGGAAGGCCAGGGATCATTGATCTTGTGACATGACATGGAAACTCGACACCATTTTTTAATTTTGGGCACATTTCCCGATGTACACGGGCTGTAGTGGTGCAACCTATGTATACACATGTTGTAATATAGGCAGGGCACGTATATGTGGAAAAAGCATGTTTTTAGCTCTGGGATTTTCAAAAAGGGACTTCAATTCTGCATAGGGAAATGGAAAAAGGCCTTATGTGCAAGATTGCATGGGGTTAGGAAAATCTTGTTATAACAGATGCCCCCTAATGTGTGAGGTTAGAGGAGTATTTGTGATGGACAAAATACATTATAAGACCCAAAAGTGGAGTAATGGGGACCCAACTAGAAGAACTAGTTGCTCATTGCAATCTATACTGACTTTGCATACATGGCTACCAATTTGAATTACATTGCAGATCCATGTGAATATATACCAAAAAATTGTCCATGGCTATGAATAGGGAAATATAAATGTGGTTACATGCCAAAGGCTGTCATAGTCATGAACAAGGCCCAGTAAAACCAGTCTCAAAATAAATCTAAAGATATTTGTATACAATGGAGTACAATCTGATCTCCCATGATCACTGAAGTCACATAGGTACTCGTACAATGAAAAGGTAGCAACAAATCAGGAAAGTTGGGACTATAAACTGATGTCTTCAAGTATTCTACACAATCCGCCAAAGGTGCAAGTCTACATAATGTGAATAAAGGAGTTGAGGTTGAACACAATGAGACTTCATTTGATTACAGGTGATTGAGGTATGACATTAACAAACATGAGACAACCTATAGATGATGAAAGTAGGTATCAAGGCACCAAGTAAATTCTTACAAGTGTGAATAAAGAAGTTGGGGTAGAACACTTGAAGAATCCATCGACCAAGAGACATTGATGTATTCCAAACTGTCAATGGAAAGAGAACCTGCCACTAATGACTGCAAGCCTCTAGGTACTCATAGGACTCTAGGTCTCATCTTCATAATAGATGAGTTGAAGTCGATGGAAGGATACCCGCTGAAAGGAGAGCATTAAGGCATCTATCATCATTAAACATGAGGTACAAAGCAGGATCTTGATGATTTGGAGGAAATTGGACGAAGAACATGTTCACGAACCAACGACCATGTGCATCTTTCACGTGTTCTAGGTGCAAGTGGTACACAAAAAATACCCTCTCAATAGCAACCAATGACGAAAACTGCTGACAAAGGTGAGGAAACCACCAATAAGGCTAATGGAATCCAAGACACTGCATGAATCCTAATGTGTGAATAGAAGTCTTGCTGTTGAACACAAGGGAAACCACCCAGTCAATGACCAATGATGAAATGTCATTTGTTGGGTTCAAGGTTACCTTCCAATGAGGAAAGTAGGACCAGGGTGCATAATAGGACTACAACTTCATGTGATCCTGAGAAAAATTGAGGGTATGGCCGACATGCAAAGTCAAGAGTTCTGAGGAATGGATGACACAATTTTATAGACATCCTTTTAACAAGAGCATGAGACATATGGAAGACTCTGGAATCGTAGACTCAATGATGAAACCATGAGATGCAGAAGGAATCAATCAAATTCTCCATAGGGACTGGAAGAGTAACAAGTTGGGGGAGTAAACTCTCTGTAACGAGCTCAGCTTCCTAAGGTCATTCTAAACCCAACATTATCATGGCAAGTGGACTCAAAAAATTTGTTCTTTGTTCAAAGGAGACATGATTGATGCCAATATAAGATAATACTCCCTTCCTGCCCGTATTTTTTTTTTTTGCATAGTCAAATGAATGCTATGATATAGAGGAGAGAACAAATGTTGCAAGTAAGAAAAACTAGTTCCAACAATGGAACATAACTATGCTCAATGAAAGGAGGTGCATGCGGGAGATGGACACTAGGGGGAATGTTCCCTCCTGGGTATAGGGTGTCAAGTTGCCAAAATATAAACAAAGCTCTTCTTGGTTGAGGATGAAAAACTATTGAGGCAAACGATTTATAACACAAAGCGAGAACCGTAAATAGGCTCAATACTGCAAGCAAGGGAATGAGATGCAATCACAACTTAACACCAAAAAACGTCATTTTTCATAATCTTAGTCTACTTGGTTTGAAAAAGGCATAAAATTGTACCAAATAAACGTCCTTTCAAATCCAATTTACGAGTATGAAAGAGACAAGTTCACTCGACAATTTTTTTGTTTTTGAAAACGAGTCGAAAAAGAGCTTAAATCAAAATTGCTTAGGAGTCCTCTAGGTATAGGTAAGAATGTTTATGAGTGAGAAATGAGGTTAAAAATAAAGTAATGTATTATATATAAGGGACTCCTGGTCCTATGGAAAAATATCTGCACGGGCATCGTTTGAAGAAGAGGGTCTAACTAGGGTACCCATGTTTAGTAAGTCTCTACCATTTGATAATGACACTTATAGTACCAGATAGAAAGTTATGTGTTGCTAAAAAATGGGTTCGTACCTAAGCATATGAGTGACAGTTATAGGACGATGCAAGCGTGGATGATGGAATGGATACCTATCCTATATGTTGGGTAGCGAAAATACCTGTCCGAAGTTATAAACGGTCGATATAACGCTTAAAACCGCAAGAATCCCTGGAAAAAACTACAAAAACCAACTCAACCGACTATTGTATTAGTCCATTAGGAGAAAATATTATCCGAAACTATGCAAAGTGGATAAAAATTTGTTATAAATAGTAAAAAAAACCAAATTCACTATACCATTTTATTTTTTTACCCAAATAGTGGATTTTGGAGCAAATTACCTCTGATCTTCAACTGGTGATTGCAGGAGCTATGAGTGATGGAATTAGCGACCATATAGACTAGGTAATTCCTCTTCCTCTCCTCTTTCTTTTTAGTGGATTACATTTTGTATTTAGGTCTCAATTTTTTAGTTATTTAGGGCGCAAATTAGAGGTTTAGGTGTGCACGGGCCACTGTTCATCGGGTCGTGTATATGCATGATTATATGTGGATTTCTAAAATACAACCAGTGTATAATTGACCCTATACGTGACTGTAAATGCTACAGCCTGCGTGTATGTCTGTAAACAATGTTTTTTAGTGAATACTAACTCAAAAAATGATTTTTATCTTGCAGGATGGTGATAGAGTGGAGGAAAAGGGAACATGAGGAGGTAGATGTTGTTGTGGAAAGAGATATGGGGGCCCAAATGGCCTTGGAAAGTTGTGGGTTGTATAAGTTTTTGGCTCTCAAAGGGATGAGGGCCCAAGTGATATTGCTACAGTTGCTCGTGGATTACTGGGATCGAGATAGTAAGAGCTTCAACCTTGATGGGCAACCATTAAGGATTGAAGTCGAGGATATTTATTTTTTGACGGGGTTGTCACGTCAGGGTGAGGTGGTCAACCGCAAATCTTGGGGAGCAGGGATTAGTATGAATATAAAAGAATACATAGTCTCTCATTGTATTGCAGGGACCAAGAAGGTCGAGAGTCAACTCCCCATATGAGCGATAAACAATCTAAGCCTCAATATTGTTGTCCTCGTTTTGACACAGATCACAGGATCAACCTCATTACACAAGGAATTAATTCCACTTATGTTCTACTTCGTAGAGTGCTTGAGACCCATGGTGTATGAATGGTGCACCTCACTACAGGCTAACATGAAGAGCCAGTTGACAGAATGCAAACAGGGTGGTAAGAGGAACTTCGGGTTCGCTTCTATCTTGTGTAAATTTTTCTTTGAGCGTGTTCTAGGTTTGGGACCTAGAATTGAGATCCTTCTGCGAGGACCTCGCGATCCAGCCATGGCACGGTGGACCAAGGTGATGAGATGAAAGGGGGGAGGTAGGGTGCCCACAACCTACAACAATGATTTATTTTATTGGTGGAGACGACATGTCATTTCTTTGGATGACTACCCCTATTCAGGGATTGACTTTAGAGGGGAACCTAACATGCCATTACCTCTAGGGACTGCCTATGGGGACATAAGTATGTCAAAGTTTTTTAAATATTTCATTTTTCTGTATTTTTGTATAGGAAAACAAAAAAAAAATTGTATGATGTTTAAGTACTAATTAGACATGTATGTGATGCAGACGTAGGTCCATGATAACCGAACGGGCTTCCAAAACATCATCGTAGGAACTGAGGAGATGAGGTGGCGAGAGGAGAAGTAGAGAGAGTCCTTCAAAATGTGCAGGGCAACCTCTCTCATTTGACACAAAGGATTTTGATGGTTCAGGTGGAGGATCTTTCAGAGGCTATGCAACAGGAGGTGGTAGGCATTCCCAGAGCTTCAGTGCGACTCTTTCGACATCTCACAAACTCCATAGTTTTCTACCATGACACTCATCTGGTGCCACATGTGTCGATGTCATGACTTTTGTATTATCAGTTATATATGTGTATTGAGGGTGTTAGCCCGAAATTTGTACTATAAACATCATATTTTTTTAAATATATATAAAAACATGGTTCTTCGGCTTTACTTATGTTACAATGTGTACAGTGATGATAATTTTTGCTTTGCTTTAGTTAAGTGACAAATGCCAATCTAAAACGAAATTAGCATATGCATTGGATACATAATTAGAACTCCTACGTATGTGATGATAAGTAATAAAATCAAACTGTCGTTCTAAAAGGCGTACCTGTAGGAATCATCGAAGTAATGTAGGGTCACGCACACGGTAAATGTCATTCAACTGACATACTACTAATTGGGAATCCAGGTGAACCTCCAAAGAGAGAATACCATGCGAAATGGCATCACGCAAAATTTCTATAACGACACTATATTCAGCCACATTATTCATGGATGGCCCTAGGCATACACCACCTGAAGACACCAGTAGACCTTGGGTGAGTAAAAAACCTAAGCATCAGAAGACAAGTTTCGTGTATGACGATTGGCTTCTTTTGCAAGGCCAACCAATCATTCTTCCATCATTTCATTTTGAAAGTGATTACCATGATCAATGACAATCTCACTCAGGATTCTGAACCTGGCGATAATTTGATTGAATAGGAAGAACGTGACAGTCTTCCCATCAGATTTAACTGTAGGCATGGCCTTGGCCCACTTAATAAATTAATCTATGACCACGATAATGTGTTGATGCCCCCCATCCGAAGTTGGGTTTCAATCCACAAATTCCACCACCGACTTGGTGAAGGGACCGACGATAATGACTTTATGGAGAGGGGATGGATGCGAGCACATTTTCTTAGTGAACACCTGGTAGGGGTGACATTTCTTAACCACTTCAACTCAATCTTTAAATATAGACAGCCAAAAATAACCGACTCACAATTTGTTTTTGGCTGTGGCAAGCCCAGATAGATGACCACCACAAGGCCCACCATGGAAATCTTTTAGAAATGACTCAGCTTCTTTGTGAGTTAAAAAATGATGCAATATATTGTCTATTCCTCAATGATACAGAGTGTCACCGATGATAAGGTAATTCTTAGCTTGGTATCGTATATGTCTTTGGTCATATCACGAGAGATGATGAGGGGAATTCAAAGTTTGAAGATAGAGAACAATGTCTCCATACCAGTGGTCGGATGATGAGGCAAGGAAAATGTGTTCATCCACAAAATAATCAACATGAATAACATCCTCATGCAATTGTAGGAAGTCAGATATTAACTCTACAAATACTGGTGATTTCTTGGATTTCGCAGAAGCGAAATCGAGATCGAATTATTGTAAAATGAAAATCCATTTATTGTATTTCCCCCCTATGATATGCCTGGTAAGGACGTATTGAAATGGATTTACATCGGAAACTATGGTATTTTTGCAAAGAAATATATAATGGCGTAATCGTTGGATCATGTGAACAGAAACCAAAGCTAAATTTTCAACGTGAGAATATTTGATCTCGGGACTGACTAAGTTTCATATAAGATAGTAAATGACATGCTCGTGGAGCTCATCATCCTCCTAAACCAATACCATACCAATCATCTCTTCATATTTGGTGACATAAATCAGGTAATCTCTACTTTAGTCAGGAGACTTCAGTAGAGGCATCAATACCAAGGATTTCTTCAAAGCATTAAAGGATTCTTGGGCTTGCTCATCCCAGATAAAAGGGGTGTCCTTCTTCAAAAGATGCATGAAACCCTTAGTTATATTGGCATAGCTCACTATAAATGAACGTAAAAAGTTAGCTTTCCCCTGTAAACCTTGAAGTTGTTGAATAGTGTGCGGGGGAGGCAATTGAAGTATTGCCTCAACCTTTAACATATCTACCATGATCCCAGTATAAGAGACTAAAAAAACTAGAAGACATCTAGAACTAACGCAAAAGATGCATTTATTAAGGTTCAACAAGATGTGATAATGATGACATATTTCAAAAACTAGTCGAAGGTGATTAGGGTGATCCACTCTCTTACGAGAGTGAGCAACAAGATCGTTAAGATAAGCTTCGACTATATGCTTAAGATCGTGGAATGTGAAGGTAATAGCACGTTGGAAGGTTGATCCAACATTTTTATGGGCGGAAGGCATCTTATGATATGCGAAAGTACCCCAAGGAAAAACAAATTTCGTCTTATGTTTATCCTCAGGTTTAATTTGAATTTGGTTATACCCTGAAAATCTGTCCATGAAAGAAAAAACTTTGCTTGCCACACACTCTTTGAGGATCTGATCGATGAATGGTGCCAGGAAGTTGTCCTTAGGATAGGATTTCTTCAAGTCACGAAAATCCATGCATACATAGATGGTTCCTTTCATCTTATTCATAGGAATGGGATTGGATACTCATTCAGTCAAGCGAACTGGGTAGATGAAGCCAACATTAAGAAGTTTCTAGAGATTGACAGCTCTAAGACAATGTCGAAAAGGATTAACATCCAAGTAAGTTTTAATCTCATGTTTGACAAGCGAATACATCTTGGAATTCCTTGAAGAGTTTGGTGTAGATCAAGATTTCTTTCGGTGAACAATCCGCATCGATGTGCACATTTTCAATATTTCCAGGGTTACGAGAGATATCGATCATGACGGTATGGGAGATACTCGCCATATTTCCTTCAGCATAAATTCTGTGTGTATCAAGTGGAACTACGACATGACCGACTATCTCGCTAAGAGTATATCTAAAGTCATCTTGTTCGATTCTAGCAAGCTCTGGGAGAAAATAAGAGAGATGATGCATAGCATCCCAAGGTTTGTTAGAACCATTCATATAATCAATGATATATTCATCCAAGGGAAAAGTATCATCAAGGAAGTCATGTGAGAAAGACGATGAAGTGGACCACACGGGCTATGGAACAGGATCCTCCTTGTCTGTCTACGAGGGAATAGGATCAAGATTAGCAGAAGAGTCAAGAACAACTTGATGCGCTATCTCTGTTGTTGATAGTGGCATGGCCATTCTAGCATGCAACTGACCTTCACAAGACGCAATCAAGGAAGGTATGTTCCAAGGATCATTAAAATAGGAAGTGTGGAAAGGAACGGACCTCCTTGATGAAACGGGCCTACTGGGCATGGTGTAAATATGGTGAATCGATGCCATGAAGTTGAAGGTACCCATAAGGGATGAATACATTTTGACACCGATATTATCAGTTATTGGATGAGAATTTTTTACCACGGGGATCGACGGTCCAATAGATGCACTAGCGCTATCATATGCAAAGGACAATTGATCGATCATCACAATCTTCCCATCATGAGGAAAACAAAGAGTACGAAAGATGAACGATACAATGACAATCATAGAATAAGTTCAATTGTGTCCTAGTAACAATTTATAATCGAGGGGCACATTAACCACCTCGACATCCACCTCTATTGTATTCCCACCTAGTTGGATCGGGAAGGTAGGAATAATATCGTGAGGGCAGAAGGAATGACTGTCAAAAGCATTCAACATGGTTGGATACTGAGAGAGAGTTGGAGATCCAAGGGATTACCAACATACTAGGGACATCACACATGTTGCAACACCTTCATAAAAAATAGTACACTTGATGGTATACTTCTAGTAACCCACGTGGATTTGGAATGACACATGGTAACGCAAGTGAGGCTTCACATCTGTGACATCAAACTTGATCACTTTCGATCCACTGGGATCTAGAGCTCCTAATGCAAATAACAAGGCATCCCTTTGTGTAGGACATGTCTGGAGTACCTCCAGAGCTGACATCGCACAAGGGGTTTCACCCAGGTCCTCAATAATAGAGTAATTCCAGACAGCTCTAGCATTAGGATTGTGGGTAGAGCACTTGAGTAATCCTGTTGGAATACAATGTGGTGGCTCAGGTTTTTCGATTTGCAAGGGAATCTCTTGGGGAGGAGGATACTCTAAACCAGGTACAATTTGTGGAGAACTATAATCGTGAGATCAGGTGGCTACATTAACCTTAGATTTGACCATATTGATGCATAAATGGTCATCATCTTGTGTCGGTGGGTTTTGACTCCCACTCACCACATTTCCG
>ML791153.1:0-11829 GCA_009831015.1 Picea engelmannii
TAGACACAAATTTTTGGTACACTGATATTTGGCAATGGCAGATCTCGTTAAAAATCAAACTTTTTGTTTGGTTATTGCTTGAACATAAAATACTAACTTGGGATAATCTGGTAAAAAGAGGTTTTGTAGGACCTAGAATGTGTGCACTCTGTGGGGTTGAGGGGGGAAATGCAAAACATTTGTTTGTGAACTGTGTCTTTACCAAAGATATCTGGCTCAATATTTTAAAGCAAATAAAGTGTACAGATATTTGGGAAGGAAGACAGGTAAATGACTGTTATCTAAACTGGATAAAAAAAAAAGGAAAATTCTAAAGAATTACCAAGTGTTATCTACTGGGAGATTTGGAAACAAAGGAATCAGGTAATTTTTGAAAACAGGCTGCCCAACAGGTTCAGAGTGTGTACCAGTATACTCTAGGTTATGGGAGAAACTTATATTCACAAGGTAGATAAGGGGAGCAAAATAGATAGACCATTGGTACTAGACTGGGACTTGACAGTTGGTTTCTTTGATGGAGCCTCACAAGAAAGAGGAACAAATTGCGGGGCGGGTGCAATTATTAAATGTCCTTTTCTAGGTATTTTCAGATTAAAGATGAATTGCAGAAATGGTACTAATACAAAAGGGGAACTACTTGCCTTGTGGTGCATACTTTATTTTGCTTGCTATAAAAAGATAAATAAGATACAACTAGTTGGAGACTGAAAGATTATTATAGACTGGTATACTAATAATTGTAACCTTCAGGTGATCTCTCTCTAGCCTTGGATGTCAAGAATTCGAGCGCTGAGCGAGAGTTTTGATCAGATAAAGGCTCAACATATATACATGATTTATAATAAGGAAGCAAATGAGATGTCGAAAGAAGCTCTTCTCTTAGAAGAGGATGGTATAGTTTATGCTGAAGAACATGATGGACAAACTGGCAATTTTAAAAGACTAGAATATTGAAAAGTAAAAATATGTAATGGAAAGTGAAAACTTTTTTCAGCGAATATTTTTTATCTAGTTCCTTTATTTCTGAGAGAAAGATGACAACTATATAATAGTGTTGTTACTTTAATTTTTGTAAGATACACAATAAACAATTTATTTGTAACAAATAGATAGACTATCTCAAATGACAATTTTTATATGTATGTTGGAACATAAATTTTATATTTACTAATATAAACTTTTTCCCTTTATTGAAAAAAATATATATAATTTTTTATTAAAAACAAAAAATATTCCATATTATTTGTTGGAACATAAATTTTATATTTACGAATATAAATTTTTTCCTTTATTAAAAAAATATATATAATAAATTCTTTATTAAAAAGGGAAAATATTCCATACAACACAACATCAAAAAAATTGTGAGTCTTCCCTCTATATAATATATCAATAATTATCCCCATTCTCTTTGGACGCTCACTTCCCACTTTCTCTTATTTTTGTGCTTTTTAATTTAGAAGAAGGTCTCACAATAATGATAGATCAGCATATCAAGGAAATAATTTTAAAAATGCCTAGGATTAGGAGGTAGTTGTTTTCGTGGTACTTATATCTCAATGCCGGTTTCTTTTGCCACGCATAATTATTTTATTTTAAATTTATAAATAAACATCTCGTCTATTGTACAAAACACTATTACCCCTATGTGATGGTTAGCCCTCCTTAATGAAACGTTGCGAGTTCACTTTATACCATACAAAGTTTGTATTAAGTTTGTTATCACATTAATAAAAGATAAATATGTCAATACCCACATAAAAATAATAATAATAAAACATATTAACAACTTTTTGAGATTTGGATGGTTCTTACGTATTTGTTTTAAATGGATTATATTTTAAGAATATATTAAGCGCTTAGAGTCGAGCTTTATTGGTTTATTGGTTTTCTATTAAAAAAATATTTGAAATTAATTTAAAAATAATGTTTGATGATAAATTTAGATCTGGGAAGATAAGATTCAGATATAGATAGATAATAAACTATTAGGGTTTGAGACTTAAGTATAAAAAATGGAGACTAGATTACAAGAAATAGAAAACAAAACCAAGAACAAAAATGATCGAGGGAAGAAGAAGAGGTTGAAGAAAATCATAATCTCAGGGACAAGATTAAAGCGCTAGAAGAAAAGTTAATTAACAATTTGGCCATAAATAGTGTGGAACACAAATTGGATATCAAACCTATCAAAGAAGAAATAAATAAGCTCATTGAGTTAGACCATGAGCGTAATAAAGAGCCTTGAACCTCATAATTTTCGGTATAAAAGAATAGAAAGATGAGGACACACTAGCAATAGTCAAGGAGGAACTAAACAATAAATCACAAATTGAAACAATTGGCCTTATAGAAGCAAAAAGGTTGAGAAAAATAATTGAACATGAAGATAGGTTGATTCGGGTTATGATCAGCTCTAATGCCCATAAATATGACATACTCAATAAAACTCCCAGATAAAAGGGTCAGGAATATTTATAAATGAAGACCTCATTCCAAAAGATTAAGCTAAATTAAGGAAGGAGGTTCAAAAGGTAAAGGAAGCTAGAAAATAAGGGAAATGGGCAATAATTAGGAACCGGAAAACTATTTTTAGGGATAGAGACCAAAAGGATAACAATAAATAGCAATTTGAGACACTTCACATCCTCTCTTTGAACTTTTGAGGCTTTCCCTAGAACAAAAGGCCTATATTAAGTTGGATCCCAAGTGAAATTAATATTATATTTCTGGTTGAAACTTGGGAGCATGAGGAATCTAAGGTCCCTAACATAGAAGGTTTTATATTGTGGTCAACATGGAACAAGAAATCCTCTCGTAAAGGGGTTGGATGCATAATTTGTTACATAAGAAAAAACATTTCTCCACATATTCGTCTTCATAAAAAAGACCCTCTCAATCAATTCATTTGGATGGATATTTCATATATTAATGCTAAGAAGATGTATATAACAATGTGTTATTTTGGCCCAAGAGAAGCTTGATAAGAGCTTGTCGAATCAACTAGGTTAATATCAAACATAATGATGCCAACCTTCCCCAATGGATAATCTTGATCATTAACAATGAAAGTCACTTTGTTTCCAATCGAGAGGGATGAATTCACAATGGAGGAAATGCTTGGGATTGGTGTTGGATAGGCGATCATGACGCTGTGGAGAATGGGCCAGGCGACCGACGACAGGGATGGAGGTCGGCGTCTAGGCTCTCTTGGCCGGGTGCGGAAGCGGGTGGAGGTTTTTGGCTAGGATTTTGGGGTTTTGGCTTGGTTTAAGCTTGGAGGGTAGGGTTTCTATGAACCTTTTCTTCTTTCTTGTCTTGGCTGGATCAGAATGGATCCAGGTGGGGCAGCGGATTTGAGAGATGCAGTGGGTGGACCAAAGTCTAGGGCCCCAGACACCCCTATCGTTATCTCATTGGGATTAGAGGAGCTGAATCCAGATGGTTTGAAATTACCTCTGACATCTGGCATTTTTATGGGGACTCACACCTTTCCTGCTTTGTCTTTTTCGAGTGGGCTGACATTTGGACCCTTGGTGACTACTCTGTTGGGTTTTGATTCTGGGCTGGTCCCTTTCCCGGGTCTATCAGAGGGAATTTTTGAGTGCATCGGACCCGAGCTTAGGGATATATTTAATGCTGGTTGTTGGGCCTCACAACAAAAAGATTTGGAGGTGGATGACTCTGGAGCCCATTTCTCACCCTCAAAGCTCATCAACGATCAGGGAACATTCCCAGAACCTGCGACAACGGTCGGTGCTTTCTTTGGGAGGGCTTCTTCTCCAAGTAGGGCTTCTAGCCTTAATGCTTCTCCTCCGGGTCTAGGATCCAAAGGTTTTGTGAACAGGGGAGGTTGGGAACGCTCGAAGGATTTTGGAGCATCAAAGCGCTCGACTCATAGGAGTTCTCAGTGTGCTTGGGACCGCTCTGATCCAAACAGTTTGATATTTGGCGAGGACATAGCTATGGACCGTGTGGTCGAGTTCTCAGAACTCACTATAGTGGGGCGAGCGAGAGGTAAAAGGTCGAGAATCATCTTTCTTCGCTCTTGGGTGGATAAATCCTAGGGCACAAAACTTTCTTCCTTTCCCAGTATTTGGTTGTTAGCCAAGGGTTGGTTTTCTTTTGTTTTCAAGGACTCTTCTGATGTGGCCTAGGTTCTCTCTAAAACCTGGACAATGGTTGGCACCCCTATTGTTCTCAAGTGCTGGACCCCAATTTTTGATGCCAAATGGGAGAGGGTTGATGTGGTTTCGGTTTGGGTCTGGTTATCGATCCTTCCTATGCAACATTGGAACTCTGTTCGTTTTTCGGCCATTGGTAACAGACTCGGTGATTTATTGGAGGCTGATTACTCTTTTGAAGATACGGGGCTTATGTCAGTTGCTAGGATCTTGGTGCGGCTGGACCTTCGTTTAGGTCTTTTAAAGGAGCTGAAAATTGAGACGACCTCTGATTTTTTTCTTTAGCCTTTGGACTATGAAGGAATCCCCTTCAGATGCCATAGATGTCATGCTTATGGGCATGGGGTTGCGGACTGCAAACTTCCCTTCAAGGGAAAGGTTAGGGACACTTTGGATGCTGGAATTGGCTCTGGGCTGGATAGAGCGGTTTCGGACCTTGGGGCTACTAGAGGAACACATGTAGTGATCCCCCAGGACGTGGACTTAGGTAGGGTCAGCATGCAACATTCGTCTTCCCCTGCGGGTCCTTCTTCGGTGGACAGAGACTCGACACTCACTAAAGTTCAAAAATCTTCTCTACAGGCTTGTCCAAGATCTCTTCTGGTGTTGGGTAAGCAATAGTTCTCATTGCCTCTCATTGCTTCTTTTGTTATTGATTTGGTTCTTCCTTCAGGTTCTCTGGGTTTAAACGTCTCTTCTTCGTTGGGTCTTCGTTATCCCTTTTTGCTCCCCTGGCCTGTGTCGACGTTTTTCTCCCTCTCCCCCCTCGGGGCTCTTTTTCCTTCACCGATTAGCACACATGTGGTTACTTCGGGTCATGTGACAAGTGATTACTGTTCGCTTGGGGACCCCTTTGTTTCGGTGACCCCTGCGACTGAATATTTTGGGGGTTCTAATTCCGCCTTTGAATCCCTACCTTTGGATATTGTTTCGCCCCTACCCTCTCCTCCTAGGTCTCTTTGTGGGACTCCCTCTCTTTCAACTTTTTAGTCATCCTCCAGTACCCAGTCTCCTGAGGGGTCCAAGATCTGTTACACCCTTTGCAATAGGGTTGTGTGCTCTGAGGCTTCAAGAGGATGCGATGCGAAAGATCCACTCGGGTCTAGTTTGGGGTCTCTTCCTCGGGCTTTGTCTTTTTCGTGGGGTCGGGGCAGGCGCTCACACTTTCTTCTGGCACAAGATTGAGCCAAACTCGATGTGGCTTCGGGCAAGCAAACGTCCATTGAATGGGCACTTAGAGCAAAGCAACCCCATGAGTTGGTTACCTCATGACAATTCTCTCCTTCAAATGCAGGGGTTTAGCGAGCTCAGAAAAAAAGATCGTCTTTGAAAAGACTAGTTTCTGTTAACAACTCAGACGTAATATTTCTCCAAGAAACCCTGGGAGTCAGCGAGTTAGTGGTAAATTCTTTGGAAGCACTTCTTCCCGGCTGGTCGTTTGTGGCGGTAGATGTAAAAGGACGCTCTGGGGGTCTTGCCACAGGTTGGAGCCTCAAGAGCGACAGATGTGATAGTGTTTGGGGCTTCGTTTCGGGGATTGGCCTCATTTTGTTCTCTGAGGAGCTAGGGCGCGCCTTGGTGATCATTAATATTTACGGTCCCTATGCTGAGCGAAAACGTTAATGGGACTCTCTGGCCTTGTTCCCTTGGCTTTCTCAGCCAGGGGTTATCGTGGGTGGGGACCTAAATTTTTCATTGGGAGCGGCGGAGGTCTGGGACCCCTGTTCGACTCTGGACCCCCTCACTGACTATTTCACGCACTATCTTGATTATATTGAATTGTTGGATCTATATCCGATTAAGTTACAACCAACTTGGCGGAATTTGAGGACTGGTGATGCTAGAGTTGCAAAATGCTTGGATCGCTTCCTACTGACGAAGGATCTGGTGGACTCCTTGGGCCTTGCTCGTCAATGGGTCGCTAGTGGTGGAGAATCGGATCACAACCCGATTGTTTTGGAATTAAGTGGAAGAGCCTGATGTACACCCAACCCCTTCAAATTCTTCGAAGGATGGCTAAAGGATCCTGAGTATCAGGCCTTAGTATGTAATCTATGGATTCCTATAGGACCACTACACAACTCACATGCTGCAATTCTTTTTATGGACAATCTAAAGAAAGTTAAACAAGCTACCATCTCCTCGGCTTATGGGCTTATGAGCTTCTCTCTCTTGAAAAAAATATTTTGGACTGGCAGGATGACCTTGATATTGGCTTCAACTCCAGGGAAGCTAGGGAGGAGCTTGTACAAGTGGAACTTCAACGGAGAATTATTTTGGCCGACAAGGAAGCTTTATGGCGTCTAAAAAGTCGGGCTATTTGGCTCGCTTGTGGGGATGAGAACACAAAATTCTTCCATTCTTATGCCAAAGGCAGGAAATTGAATAATACCATTTGGGGTCTCTCTCAGAGGGATGGCCAACTGGTCAACACCTTTGAAGGGCTTTCATCTTTAGGGATTTCTCATTTTAAATATCTGTTCAAGGCACAACCAGACTCTTTAATAGGGGAAATTGTGAAAGCAGCCAGATTCTTCCCACGATTTGTGGAGGAAGATGAGAGGGAGTCCTTAATGGTTCAGGTTACTTAACAGGAATTACTAGCTGTCATGAAATCCTTCCAGAAAGGGAAGAGTCCAGGTTCGGATGGTTGGCCAATTAAATTCTTTCTAGGTTTCTTTGATTTGTTGGGTAATGATATTCTAAAAGTAGTGGAGGAGTCCAGGAAAAATGGGTGTATTCATGAACCTCTAAATGCCACCTTCATCGCTTTAATCCCCAAATTTGATAATCCAACTACTTTTGATGATTTTTAATCTGATCTCCCTCTGCAATTGTATCTACAAGATTATCTCAAAAGTCATCAGCCTCCATTTGAAATATATTCTTTCACGACACATCTCTGGTGAGTAGTTTGGTTTTCTGAAAGGCAGATAGATTCATGAAGCCATCGAGGTGGCATGGGAAGGTCTACACAGCATGAAAATTAAGAAACTCAAAGGTGCAGCGATAAAAATTGATCTCTCAAAGGCTTTTGACAGGGTAAACTGGCTTTATATTCGCATGTTGTTATTCATCTTGGATTTGGAGTAGATTTTACAAATTCGATTATGGCATGTTTATCCTCAGTATCCTTCTCTCTTCTGATCAATGGCTCAACCACCCCTTTTTTCAAAGCGGAAAGGGGGATTCGATAGGGTTGCCCCCTTTCTCCACTTCTTTTTCTTCTGGTCACAGAGTGTCTTAGTTGTTACTTGATCGAAGCCAAGTCTATTGGCAGCTTAAGAGGCATCCAAATTTCTCAGGGATTATACATATCTCACTTACTCTTTGTGGATGACATATTAATTTTCCATGATGGCTCAAGACAGGATATTGGAAAACTGTGCGAAGGACTTCTACTCTTCAAACAAGTCACCAGCATAGAAATCAACGCACAAAAGTCAAGTATCACTTTCTCTTCGCTGGATGAAGAGGAAACACAATACATTGCAGAGAGACTTCACTTTCAAGTCTTTGATCTTGATGAAGGGTTGAAATACCTCGGTTTTCAATTGCAACCAAATGACTATAGGAAGATCGATTGGCGGTGGCTTATAGAAAAACTGGAAAAAAGGCTTAAATGTTGGAGCCATCGAGGGCTTTCTAGGGCTGGGCGGTTAGTCCTGGTAAAGTCGGTATTAGAAGCTATTCCAATTTACTGGATGTTTTTAGCCTGGATTCCCAAAGACATTATGGAGAAGATGAGGAAATTATGCTTTACATATCTATGGCAGGGAAATAAGAACAAAAAAGTTTTACCCTGGGTAAGATGGGATCGGATTGTGAATCCAAAGGCCCTCGGTGGCTGGGGTCTGAAGAATATTTTCTTCTTCTCTAAAGCTCTTGCGGGAAAATGCTCTTGGCGATTGACAAGGACTTCTAGTCTCTGGACCCAGGTAATCCATCAGAAATATATTGCTCCACTTTCAATTTTAGATTGGGTTCGACCTTTAAACAAGTCTTCGGCGGGGATTTCTATTATTTGGAAGGCTTTGATTAAGGGTTTTGATCTAGTAGTGACGGGATTGGTGTGGAGAGTGGGTTCTGGAAGCTTGATGCGTCTTGGCCTGGACCCTTGGCCCAGGTTCCAACTTGGACATATCTTGCCTTAGGGATTAAGGCAAAGACTGGCATCGGGAGGCTTCTTCCATCTGACATAGGTGGGCGATTCTCTCACTTCAAATATGTGGCACCAAGGATGGATGGCAAGGCATAGGCTTGGATTCTTAGAGGAAGACTTGCTTTATTGGAACAGATACACACAAAACCTACGGGAAGCCTCGATATGTCTGGTTGATAGAGACGACGAATTACTTTGGGATGGTGTAGGGGATGGTGAATACACTCCCCACTCTGGATATTTAAAGTTAACAACGGATCTTCATGAACGGGAACCTCTTTGGTGGTGGCGTAAGATATGGAAACAATCTTGTCCAGTGAAGGAGAAAGTTTAATTTGGTCGATTTTGGCAAATAAAATTTCCACCTGGGACAACCTACAAAGGTGCCTCTTTTTGGGCCAAGTCGTTGTGCTCTCTGCAAATCACATTTATAAACAATGGACTATCTTTTCTTACATTGTCCTTTTGTCAGGGAAGTCTGGGATTTTGCAAGGGAATTGATGCCCACTCTCTCGGACTGGCAAGGAAATACCTTTGAACTGGCCTTAAAGGCTTGGTTGATGGGTCATGGACAAGAGGAACTTTGGGCCTTCCCTTTCGTTATCGCCTGGGGGATCTGGATCACCCGAAATGGTCACATCTTCTAAGAAGAAAACTCTTCAGTAGAAAGGGTAGCGCTCAAAAGTATTGGGGTTTACAAATCCTTTGCGAGCTCCGGTGGGGGTATTGTGGTGCGCCCAAGGGATGTTAGGGAGGAGACTCCTGATTTAAGTATCCCATGGGCTTACTTCGATGGAGCCTCCCCGTATAATCAGAGAAACTGTGGGGGGGGAGGTTTCCTCTATCTCTCACAATCACATTACTTTTTTCTTAAAGAGGGATGGGGGCTGGCATAAATAATTACTCCGAACTCTTGGCCTTAAAACTACTCTTTCTCTTTGCAATTGAGAAGGGATGTAGAGCTTTACAAGTCTTTTGGCGATTCTTTAGTTATCATCAACTAGGCTAATGGGATACATAGATGCCAAATTTCTCGCTTGCTTCCTTTGCTAGAGGATGTACTTCGTATCAAAGTTTATTTGACAATATCTCTTTTTCTCATATTTATAGGGAAAAGAATGAAATGGCAGACACACTTTCCAAGGAAGCCATGCAGTTAGACTTTGGTCTATGGCACGTTACCGAACACACTCTTGATGGATCACAATGATACTACGATTGACCCTTCCATGAAAGACAGGACAATTGACTATGAGAACTAGAATACTTCTCATGAGAGGAGACTCTATATTTTGACGGGCTATTATTACTTTTTGATGCATGGAAGGAATGCGTATGATTATGGAACTATTTTAGAAGGCTACTAAAATTTTGGGAACAAAATTGATTAACAAAACTTGTAAGTGATGTATGTATATGCATCTATGGGAGATAAACAACTTTTCCTTTATGTTGGAAAATATGCATGCAATTAAGTATTAACTGGTTCATATCTGTGTATGTAATTTTGTTATACCATAATGAAATTATGATCTTTTTCCGAGGAAAAAAAAAAACAATGTGTTATTTTGTGCCTATTAATTCTAGATAAAAATTGTCCCTTTAAAAGCAGCTTAGAACAAGATATTTACAGTATGAGAAATGAAGGTAGTATCCTCCTGCTAGGAGATTTTAATGCTAGAACTGCAACTAATCAAGCTATTATCTTAAGCAATGATTCAAACCTTGATCCTCTATGGCTAGACGAGGACCTTATTTTAGCTAATAGATACAAGTGAAATTCGAAAGACCTGATCGAGAATTTGCATGGTACTGAGCTAATCAAGCTTTGCAATTATCAAGATCTAGTCATTTGCAATGGTCAAATGAAGTGGTTGAAATCTAACCAGATGACTTTTTTCCATGGGCTGGGTAGTAGTGCTTTGGATTATGTGATATCAAATATCCTTGTTTACAACCAAATAGTAAAATTTGACCTTTCAAACGACCATGAGCATAACTCGGATCATAGTCCTTTAATCCTAACTCTAAATTTTATCATGCAAAAAACCCCCTTGAAGATAACTCTTATAACCAAAGGCACTTGCTTTTTGACAAAAAATAAAGTTGATCTCTTCTTAAAGGACTTAAACACCGAATTAAATATTATATCATATCATAACAATATTGAAGACATCTATCATAATTTTACAACAACCCTCTCTACCTCCATAAAAAAATTCTCTATTGAAGTGTTGAGTAAAAAGAAGAATAGAATTTCCAATCATTGGTATGATAATGAGTGTAAACTTGCTAGAAAATCCATTAAGGATGCCTCTAACGAGTCCTTGAAATCTGATAAGATTAATAGATACAAAGCCCTAATTAAAAGAAAAAAAATGCACTACATAAATAGAAAGCAAGAGAAGCTTTTGCACCTATCTAAGCCATATCCAAAGAAATTTTGGAGACAAATTTTGGCTCGTAAAACTAAAGAAAACTATACGATTCCCCTGAAGATTGGAATTCCTACCCTAAAAGTCTTTATGAATCCCCTAATGTCTTGGACAACATTCCAAAAGTTTATACAAGGGATGCAGTTTTTTCTATAGAAGGCATAAAGTTTGGGGTTAAGCAACTTGCAAATGGAAAAGACATTGAAGGCTACCAAGCTGCAATATTTAAAAATTAAAAATATTAAAATTTGGAGGGCCTATTATGATCCTTCACATACATAAGCTCTTCAATTTAATGGTCAAGTAGGGCTTCCCTAAACCCTGGACCCAAAGACTCATTTTACCTATCTTTAAAAGTGGGGATAAAAGCAATCACTCTAATTATAGGACCATTATGATTAGCCCCATTTTGGCCAATCTATATGGAAGTATTTTGGAAAAGAAGATAAGCATATGGCTAGAAAGTCATGGAAAAAGAGCTAAAGGGTAGGTCAATTTTAGAGGTTATCATTCAACCGTGGACCACCTTGTCGCGCTTAGGATCATTGCAGAGGGGTGTTGCAACAGTAAAACCAATCTCCTTTTATTGTTTCGTTGATTTTAGGAAACCTTGTTCACTATGCCTATGACTAACCTTTGGAATAGGTTGGAAGAGATAAAAGTTCCCTCTAGGATGAGAGTTGTTGTGATAAGGTTGCATGAGAGTGTTATTGTCAAGTTTAGGAGCACTGAGGATTGGTCAAAAGAAATTAACTGCAATATAAAAGTCAAGAAAGGTTGTCCCCTATCCATTACCCTTTTTGACATATACATTGACAAGTTAGAAGATTATCTGGAAACATCAGTTATATTGAACCAATTCTTATTAATATAATCATCATCCTTTATTTTTATACCAATAATATTATTATTATGTCAAAAAAAATCCATATAACCACAATAATCAACTTAAAATCCTAAAAAAATAAATATTCTATATAATAGAATATCCCCCAAAATTGACTCTTCATATAATACATCCCCCAAAATGACTCTTCCCTCTATATAA
>ML791153.1:14893-29956 GCA_009831015.1 Picea engelmannii
GTTGTTGCAAGTTTAGGTTTTCATGCATGGAGGAACCTCCATGAGGAAGGTCATAGATTCCCCCTTCCCTTCTCCTCCTTCCTTCCTCTTTTACTTTACTTTTCCTTTATTGATTAGCTAATGTTTATTGTTGTTTTCTTGTTATAGGTTTAATGGAGAAAGAATAAAAAAATCAGATTTTGGGGGTTCTATTTAATGCACAGATCTGGTTCATGGGTGTGGCCTAAGGAAGGCACTTTCATTATGGAGCAAGATCTGGGTTCAAATCCCGATACTAATATATTTCTCATTATTTACTTTTTTCCTTTGTATTGAATGTTGATAATTGTATTAGATTTGCATTGTTCACTTGTTTTCATGCATGGGTTAGGCTAGTTTCAATTCAAATCTACTTTTCTAATGGCAGATTTATGTGGGAATGTAGCTCAAATATAATTCTTTCCTTTTGACAAGTGATCTAGGTTCAAATCCCAACATTTCCTTACAATCTTCTACTCTTGTTTTCATTTTATACCATTTTCCATTTATGTTTCCATAAATCTTAATTTCCACTAGGTTCGTATAGATTCAGTTTAGATCTACACTATTAATTGAAGATTTTGTGGGAATGTAGCCCAAGTAGAGCTCTTACGTTTTTGTAAGTGATCTGGATTAAAATCCCAAAATTCCCTTTACCTTTTTTTGTTTTTATTTCCATAAATTTTAATTTAAAGACAATTAACACTAAACTTAGTGCTACATTATGTACTAAAGTTAGTGCTAAGTTTTGTGCTAAAGTCAACGCTAAACCAGATGATAAACCTTCCACTAAACCTAGCGCTAAATACAAAATTTAGTTTAACATTGAATTCTATGTTGAATGCTTCAGATAAAAAATAAATGCACTATAATTCAATGATAAACTTGGTGTTGATGACATGTTTTGTTATAGTGCAAAGGTCTTTTGCAACGTAATGAAATTGGCCCCAGCCCTAGTGATATTTGAATTGAAATTTCTATTTCTAAATATCAAGTTGTCTACACCTAGTACCAACAACACACACTACTCAAGGATTTCATGGGATTCATTCCTCTTGAGGCCATCTTTAGGACATAAATAATGGAGGCATGGGAGCCTCATGGCCCACACTCTTGGATGGCCCAAAGCAAGACCACAGGTTTTTTTTTTTAATCTATTTTCCTAACAAGTATGCATGCACGACTAGATTGTGTCCTACAATCTGTGGTTTTGTAGAAATACTTTATTTCCTTCTTCCATTGGTATGAGAACTTTTTCATCGAGGAAAATTTTGAGATTTATTTTCTAATGTGGGTAGAATTTCTATCTCTACCATGCAATTCTATCTCTCCCTTGAGAAATTTTCATAGCCCCTTGGAAAATCAATTTTTGATGACCCTAAGCACTTGTTCAATGCTCAACATTAGAAGAGAATATCAATGAAAGTCAACCTACTCAAGGACCTCAAACAATATGTTTACATATGGTGGGTAAAAAGGTTTTCATACAGGTGGTTGAATACATCAATTTGACAAATACTTGCTTCAAATACCATGTTCTCAACCAAAAAAAATTAGGTTATACTCTCATGACCCGAGTTGGCCTATGTTAAACCTAATCCCCTCAAGTGCCATAGGGTACATTGACCCCTCAAAGCAATGCTAAAGTAGAGATCAAAAGTTGGGTGGAAGAGATTTGTGTAGGATGTCAAGTTAACAAGGCTACAACAATCCAAAATGTTTGGGCCGCCAAGCTTTCTTCCTCGACCCAACAAACCTATAGCGAAGCCGAGGTCTCTTAGTTGCAAGCTAGGGACCATGTTTCCTACTACCAATAATTTCTTATTACAAATCCAACATGAGATGCAACATTCACAGACTTGAAAAGGAATTACTAGTGCAACTATTGAAGTAATAACATGCATAAAGAGAAATGAAAAATATTATGAACAAAGAGTTGGGAGCACCTACAAACCCGGGGGTGGAAGACACCCACAAATCCTAAAATATTGAGAAATACATCTCCATGGAAATTATACTTAAATGAGTAATTATATTTTGACTGTTTGATAACAAATTGATGATTACAAGTGAGGGGAGACCTAATTTAATACAACTCTTAACTAGCAATGATCAACTTAGTGATGAGTTGTTAATTTATGTAGTTAATAAATCACAACTAACACTACAAGGATTTAAAGAAGCAATTGTTAGCACTCTATAAATTTGTCTGGCTGAGAAAACAAATGACAGAGGTAACCTACAGACCAACTTTAATACTGGAAACTATCCCTTCTAATCTAGAAAGGGCTCTCTCTGAGACTTAGTCTCTAATAGATAATAACTTTCAATTGTCGGCTAGATTTATGTTTATTTTAAATTTTCTAAATGAACATCTCTTGTCCATAAATTATTGTACAAAACACCAACATCAATGTCAATAACACATGTGATGGTTAGCACCCCTTAATGAAACTTTGCCACTTCACTTTATGCCATGCAAAGTTTGTATTTAAGTTTTTTATATCATTAAAAAAAATATAAATATGTTAATATACCCACTATAAAAATAATAAAACATATTAAAAACTTTTGAGATTTTGATAGTTCATACTGATTTGTCTTTTCGATGCACAATTGCGTTTTAAGTAAAATATAGTAAGCGGTTAGAGTAGAACTTTATTGACTTTCCATTAAAAGAAATATTTGGAGTTATTTTTAATTTTAATTTTAAAAATATTTTTAATTAAAGTTAAGAATTATCTTTTGATAAATTAATTTATGTTTTTGTTAATTTTTTAAAAGATGAAAAATCATCACATCAGATAATTACATTTATTTAGTATTCTATTTAAATTTAATTTATTTGTCCTATACATCGTCATGTACACTTTTACGTGACATCATCCACTATTTCAAATAATTTTTATACTTAAAAATAACAATATGTACATTTAGAAGACATTTTTAACTCTTTCTAAGATGTTAGTTGACATGTCTTGTTCAATAATTTCCATTTCATTATTATGTATATTTAAAATTATACATACCATTTATAAAGATGTGAAGTTTCAAACCATCACAATCAAATTTCAATGATAATAACAACTTCTTCTTTTTTTTCAGCTTTTCATTATGTTTATTTGCATTTAAAAATGCATTATGTATTTAGAAAATATATTGACATAGTAGAACATTAAAACTTAACAATCATTATTCAAGCTCTTATTATGGCCATGCATTTATTAAATAAAAATAAATATAACGAAAAGTACCTTAAAAAAATTACATCTACATTTATTATCATAAATGTAATTTTCAAAAATTTTCTACCGCAACTTATTAATTATATCTAACTACAAAATATGCAATAAGCAACTTTAATATTGACACTTAAAACTTAAGGATCATTATTCAAGTTTTCACCATATCAATGCATTTTCTAAATAAAAATAAACATAACCAAAAGTATTTTTTATTTATTTTTTGTCTCGTTTAGAATTGATTTTAAAATTTTCATATTTAGAAGATGAGAAATGAGATTGGGCTCTACAACTTCTGAATTTTAGGGTTTTTGTGCTCATATCTTAGGTTTTTCTTTCCTCCATAGCTTCGACTACAAGAGGGAGCAATGCTCCCTCCTATAGCCATCTTTTGGTAGGTCGTTAGAATGGCCCTCGAGGCCCCTCCTCATCACATGTAACTCAAGCACAAGAAACTAACACCACATCTGGCTCAGAAAAAGGAAAACAACTAGTTGAGAGACCTCAGGCAATAACAACGGATCAAAGACAACATGAAACTTCAAATCTTAGCTCCACCACTAGAATGGCCCTCGAGGCCCCTCCTCATCGCATGTAACTCGGGCACAAAAAACTAACACCACATCTGGCTCAGAAAAAAGGAAAACAACTAGTTGAGAGACCTTGGGCAATAACAACGGATCAAAGACAACATGAAACTTCAAATCTTAGCTCCACCACTAAATGCCTCCCTAAAGTAGCTAAAAATCCGAAGTACGAGGTAAAGAATGAGAAAATAGCCAGTTATATTCAATACATGCAGGAACATGCCTTCATAGGCAATTTTATAGGCATATGTGATTCGGATTTAGGAGAGGAACGAAGTGATTAATAGTCTGAATACAATAAATACAAAGATATGAAGAACAACACAGATATCTAGTGAACACTATCTTCTATTGAATAAATGAAATAGGTTGAAACTGTACAACTGCAGAACTGAAACACTTGCTCGAATAATGGTCGCTATCTCTGAGAAGAGATGTGGTTGCTATGCGCATCTGTCTAAGCAGAATGATTACAATGAGGCTCCAGAGGCCTTTTTAACATTACTCGTGAATGCCAAAACCCTAGACATAAAAAAACCTAACACTAGGAGATGAAATGCCAAAAGTTATGTGGGCCCATATGGGTAAGTTGGTACTTCAACTTCCTGGGGTCGTAACTTTTGCATACGGCATTCATTTTAGGCACGTGATAGCCCTTTGGAAAGGTCTTTTCGAGAACTATACATTACACCGTCAAGCTCTGACTCCGTCTACAGTTTGACTATGGCGAGCCAAAAAAAACACTGTTTAATGCCCCAAAACGGCCCTGGAAGTACAACAAGATGTGTTGACATGAAAGCATACAAAATAAGCCAGTTGGATTAAGTGGGATGCCACCAGTATCCACCTGAAATATGTGTAGGGCTCCAGACAACCCCAAAAATGTAGAACCCACAATTACAAAGAGGTATAGAAGAACGTGTTGAACTAAAAACTATCAAGAGGAGCCAGTTGGAATAGGTGGGTGGCCACTAATATCCACATGGATCAGTCCTCCCCCCTTAGGAAGCACTGGTCTCCATTGTGTTGAGTTCCCCCA
Organism: Picea engelmannii; assembly: GCA_009831015.1. Taxonomy (NCBI): domain Eukaryota; kingdom Viridiplantae; phylum Streptophyta; class Pinopsida; order Pinales; family Pinaceae; genus Picea; species Picea engelmannii. Next base: position 19,780 of record ML791153.1, read on the forward strand.
TCACGTGAGGAAAAATCTGTTGAGTTTGGCCCCAGGTGAACCACTTTCCTTCGTGGAGGAGTTGCCCTGCCTTGACAACCCGATAAATTTGGATCCTTTGCTGGCAAGTGCCCTTGACTTATGTGTCCACTATTTGATTAGTGGATGCATGTTCCATGGAGTCAGGGCTAAGCTCTGTTGGTGTCAGTAGTTCTGCGATTTCTGAGGTGTTCAATAATGGCGGAAAATATGGCCGAAGGAGGTCCACATTGAACACTGGGTGCAAGCCAAGGAAGGGTGGAGTGTTGAGGTCAAAAGTATTTCTACCCAGAGCCTTGGTGATGGTGTAAGGCCCATAGTGAAGTGGGAGGAGCTTCCGATGGGGCCCTGTAAGACGCTCCTTCTGCAAATGTAACTAGATGTTATCTCCAACCTCGAACTGGTGCGGTACCCTGTGTTGATCATGGCGTAGCTTGTACTTAGCATTGGCTTTCTACAAAATCTCTTGGACCTGTTGGCAGATGTGTTGAATCCACTCAATGAATCTGGTGGCTTTGTCAGTCTCCGACTGAACATGGGAAGAGGTTGTCCATGTGGTTGCAAGAGGTAGTGCAACATCAATGGGACCCAAGGGTTGGAATCCCAGTCCCACCTAAAATGGGCTATGGCCGGAGGAGCTATGGAGAGCTCTGTTGTAACTGTGTTGAAAATAGGGGAGACTCTCATCCCATGTACGCGGATTCTTAGAGTTGTACATGTGCAGGATGTGCACAGACATCGGATTAACGACCTTTGTTTGGTCATCTGTTTGGGGGTGGAAAACAATGGATTTAGTGAGCTTGGTGTCCAACGGTGACTAGAGACTCGACCAAAATGTGATGAGGAACCTGTTGATCTGGTAAGAAATGATGGTTTGTGGTATCCCAAAATGGACCCACACTTGTTCGAAGAGGAACTCGGTAGTATCTTCTATTGTGATGTTCTTCTTGCAGGCTGTGAGGATGGCCATCTTTGAAAATCGATCAACGACCACAAATACACAATCATTGCCTTACTTGGTGGATGGAATGCCATACATGTAATCCATCGAGATGGATTCTTAGGGCTTCTCAGGGGTAGGAAGAGGGGTGTATAAGCCTTGCTTCTTTATAGTTGGCTTGGTAATGGCACAAGCAATGCAAGATCTAATATACTTGTTGACGTCTTGTTGAAGTTTTGGCCAATAAAAACGTTTCTAGAGAATTGCCACAATTTTCTCCACGCCAAAATGTCTTTTCATCCAACTGTAGTGGGATTCCCAAATCATATTTGCACGCTCGCTTGCAAGAACACAAAGATGGCCCAGATGGCATAACAGTCCGTCCTGAATGTGAAATCGGTGATAGTTTTGCATGTACCCAAGAGCTGATAGATGGTGGCGAAGTCTGGATCTTGTTGATAAAGTTGGGGCTACTCGAATGCCTCATGTCCACAGGAATGGAGCATAGTAGTGAGAGAAACCATAGGAGGTCGACTGAGGCAGTCAACGACATGATTTGTGCTCCCTGTCTTATATTTGATGTTGAGATGGAACTGCTGCAGGTGGGTGGACCACTTATGATGTTGATCGTTCTGCAACTTCTCCTGTCTCTGTATGAATTGTAGAGGCTTGTGATCAGTGTTGATGGTTGTCTCCTTTCCCAGAATGTAATGTTTCTATTGACAACAAGCTTGTACAATGGAATACATTTCTTTGTCATAGGTGGGGTATTTTTGGATAGTATTTGAGAGTGTCTCACTATGGTATGCCACCGGATGACCATGCTGAGTGAGAACTGTGCCTACAGAATAGTCAGATGCATCAATCTGAATCTTGAACAATTGTTGCAGATCGAGCAAGGAGAGTACTGGAGCTGAGCACAAGTGATGCTTCAGATCACCAAATGCTCGTTGTTGTTCCTACCCCCACACAAACTTTTCCCTGCCACCGCCATTGGTCACGTGGCCGAGGGCCCATGCAATATGGGAGAATCCCAACATGAACCATCGGTAGAAGTTGGTCAGTCCCAAGAAGCTCCGAAGCTCGGTTAGTGTGGTTGGGGTTGGCTAGTCACAGATGACTTGGATCTTAGCGGGATCAACATGTACCCCATGCTCATCAATAATGTAGCCCAAGTATTAGACCTTGTTCATGCTAAAGGAACATTTTTCCAAGTTGGCATATAGTTTGTGCTGCCGCAGAGTGCTAAAAAATTGTTGAATTTGCCGCATGTGCTCCTACCAAGTTTTGTTGAAGATGAGGATGTCATCCAAATATACCACCACAAAAGAGTTGGTGAAGGGTCTCAATACATCATCCATCAACCTCATGAAAGTGGCTGGTGCATTTGTTAAGCCAAAGGGCATGACCAATCATTCAAAGAGACCTTCTTTAGATTTGAAAGTTGTCTTCCATACATCAGGTTGTTCAATGGGAACCTAGTGGTAGCTAGACATTAGGTCAATCTTGTTGAAGAACTTTGTCCCCTCTAGTTGGTCAATAAGGTCATTGATCCTGAGAATTGGGTACCAGTTCCTAACTGTGATATTGTTTAATGTTTTGTAATCAATGCAGAGTCGTGAGGTCCCGTCCTTCTTCTCCACCAGTACAATCGGGCTTCTACAGGAGTTGGGTTTGATTTTCCCCTTCTAAAGAAGCTCTTGGATCTGACGTTTGATTTCGTCATTTTCCATCAGTGAATAATGATAGACTGGTCCATTAGGCAGAGGTGCACCAGGGGTTAGATCAATTGGATGCTTGACTTGGCAGTGCGTCGGTACCCCGGGGGGTGAGGAGAAGATGTCTATGTACTCTTCCACGATCTCGTCCACTTGCTTCTACTTCAAAGAGAGGCTTTGTGTAGAGGCCACATATGTGGAAATGACGTTATTCTTACTGGGAGCACAGATCATAAAGAAGACGAATTTCCGAGTATGTGAAATGACCTTACTGCATTGCTTAGTAGAGATTAAAGAAACAACGATAGGCGACGCTACCTTTGGTATCCTGTACAATTGTCTACCCAAAGTAATAATAACACTACGGGGTCTAGACTCATACACATCATGATGCTTACACAAATATGGTTGTCCTAAAAGAACACCACAAACTTCAAGGGGAGAAATATCACACAATACCTCATCTTTAAGAGGCTTGATGTCGTAGGGTAAACGACATTGTCGGCTGACACGAAGATATCTTCCTTGGCAAAGCCAGCCGATGGTGTAGGGTTGTGGGTGCAGTGTCATCGACAAGTCCAGCTGCTCGATGACCTCTGTTGAGATCATGTTCTTTTGACTGCCGCTATTGACAATTAAATGAAGCAGAGCCCCCTTTACCCACATCTGTGAGTGAAAGAGGCATTCTCCTTCCTTTGGTTCTTCTAGTTCGCTTGGCTAGACTTTGGTGGTAGCGATAGTGGCACTGGGTTCAACATCGATAATCTGCTTCCCTCCTTCTAGTTTTGATTCAGAGTGAGAATCAACCTCTGACTTGGAAGCCTTCAGCTCAATCATGAGTGACTGCTTGGAGAGACATTCTTCAGTGTTGTGCTAAGGGATTTTATGGTATTCACACCATTTTCCTGTGTCCTTCTTCGTATTCTCATTGCCTTTCTTGTGTTGCAGCTTGGACTGGTTGTCCTGAGAGTGGCCATCTTTGCTCTGTCCCTTACTGTGTGGGTTGGGGCCTTTGCCCTGCTTCGGCTATGAGGAGTTTGTAGATCCAAACTCTCACCTCTTCTGCTTAAATTTCTTCTCGATCTTGACAACATATCTATAAGCCATACCCAATGAGGCGATGTCCAAAAACTCCATTTCCATTTGAATGTATCTATGCAAACAATCACAGTATTTGAGCACCAGATGCCGCTCAGAGTCTTTGATACCCAATTTGGTGTGCAGGGTATGGAAAATATTGGTGAAATTTGGTACTGTCTGGTCCCTTTCTTGACCCAGGGTGGTCCATCTGGTGTATTGGTCTTTGTAGCTTCCAATAGGGTAGTGTTTTTCTTTAATGTCATCCCAAAAGGATTCCCATGTAGCGGCAACCACAAATATTACAGATTCCTCTATGGCCCTTTTCTCAAAGTAAGTATCCCACCAATCCTTATCATGGGGGATGACCTTAAGGAGTGCAAAAGCAATCTTTTCCCTATCAAAAAAATTGTGGATCGAAAAATACCCTTCGAGCAGATTCAACAATTTATCTACAACATTTGCATCTATTAGTCCTTCAAATAATGGTATATCAAAATTTAATTGTACCTTGAAGGGGGTTACATGGCCGCTTGATGAAGATGATTCTTCTGTGAGCAATCGTCGAAGGATCTGCGCAAAGTTTTCCATCAATTTGTTCCTCTGTTGCACAAGGGATTCCTCGAGAAACATTTTCAAAGGATCTCCTGCTCCATCATCTTTATTTTCATCCCCCATGGGTTGTTGTCGGGCTCGGCACGACCGATCTTGCAATGGATAGATTGGTTCGAGTCCCAACTTCTTGTACCCAGATCTCGTCGGGGACATCCATGAAGAAAAAATAAATGAATAGCAAATCACTTTGATACCACTGATCCAGATTTAGGAGTGGAACGAACTAATTAACAGACTGAATACAATAAACACAAAAATATGAAGAACAACATAGATATCCAATTAACAATATCTTCTATTGAATAAATGAAATAGGCTGAAACTGTAAAACTGCAGAAGTGAAACACTTGCTCGAATGGTGGTAGCTATCTCTGAGAAGAGATGTGGTTTCTATGCGCATCCATCTGAGCATAATGATTACAATGAGGCTCCATAGGCCTTTTTAACATTACTCATGAATGCGAAAACCCTAGACATCCAAAAACCTAACCCTAGGAGATGAAACGCCAAAATTTATGTGGGCCCCTATGGGTATGTTGGTTCTTCAACTTCTCAGGGTCGTAAATTTTGCATACAACCTTTGTTTTAGGTGGTGATAGCCCGTTGGAAAGGTCTTTTCTAGAACTACACATTACACTGTCAAACTTTGACTCTGTCTACAGTTTGATTGTGGCGAGCCAAAAAAAAAAACCAATGTTTAGGGCCCCAAAACGGCTCTGGAAGTACAACAATATGTGCTAACATGAAAACATACAAAATAATCCAATTGGATTAAGTGGGAGGCCACCAGTATCCACCTGGAAGATGTGTAGGGCTTCAAACAACCCTGGGAGTGTAGAGCCCATAATTACAAAGAAGTACAAAAGAACGTGTTGAACTAAAAACTGTCAAGAGGAGCCAGTCGGAATAGGTGGGTGGCAACCGATATCCACTTGGATCAATATGGCCAATAGAAAAACCTATCATATAGTGGATAAATACAACATGGAAACCCAAATTCTAAATCAACCTCAATCTAGGTTCAAAGGGTTTCTTGACTGTTGTTTTTTCCAACCAGAAAGACTGTGACAAGGTTTTTAAAAATGGCCCATATTTCTTTAACTCCATTGGTCTCCACTTTCTACGCTTTACTGAAAGATTCTTGCCTGAGAAAGAAGATTTCATTGTGGCACCAGTTTGGATTAGGCTATATTCCCTCCCTCATGAATTTTGTGATGAGGAAATCCTTGAAGGTATTGGAAACACCCTTGGAAACTTCGTTAAAACCTCAGAGATCACAAAAAACAACTGTTACATAGTTTATGCTTAAATTTGTGTATACATGGACCTCACCAAAGCTTTTTCAGACTCCATCGACCTCTTTTATTAGGATAGTCAATGGGTACAAACCCTAGACTATGAGCACATTCCATTTTGTTGCAAATGTTGCCATGAACATGGCCACCTCTTATGAGACTACCCTCTAAATGCTCAAGCTAATACTTCCCCTTCTCCTCACAACTGAGATGTTGAAGGATTTAAGCAAATTTCATCCAGGAAAAAATCTAGGAAAAACTTCAATCCACCTCCATCCAATAAAGGCTTCAAATCACACAATTCCTTTGAAACCCTACCACAGGAAGAAGAATATAAAGTTTCACAATAATAACATGGACCTTTGCAAGGCCAAACCTTATCCGATCCATCTCCATTGGAGGAAAATGTTAGAAGACACAAAAAATTGGGTCAAGAAGCAACTATAAATAAATAATAAGAAGAGGAGATGTAGGAGTACACACAAGACTAGTCAGATTTAGATGAAGGTGAGGATATGGACCTCGAAGATCTAGATCTGAAATCCATAGCGACGACTTGCAAGCAACAAGATCTCAATTCAATTCCTAAACAACAAGTACAACTCTTGAAAGATGCCTTGGTATACAATCAAATATTTAATGTATCAAAATCACAAGTTATGACCCTGATTCCCTCTCTGGACATCAAACCCTCCTCCTCAATACCTTTGAAAAATTCTGGAGAGGAAAAAAAGAGAGGCATGCATTCCAACAAATAAATTCTCAAAGATCCAGAAGAATTTTTAGTAAACTCAGTTTGCATTGCCTTGATGATAGATAATGTCCATATCCTCCCCCCCATGTTCCTCATGAAAGTTTTCTCATGGAACTTAAGGGGCCTTAATGGAAAGACCCAACAAAGGCTCCTCAAACAAAAATTTCTGTAAGAAAAATCCTCTATAGTCATGATTCAAGAAACTAAATGCCCCCATATTCTCCTTCAAACCCTAGTTTCACAAATCTGGCCATGATCTGAAGCTATGGCCTTGGATGCTCAAGGATATGCTAGTGGTCTAGCTCTTCTATGGAACCCAACTATTATTACACTATCTAATTTCTTCTCCACTAAGTATACTCTCTCTGCAGAATTCAACCTGATAGGATCTTTCCTGACTGGCTTCCTAACAAATGTTTGTGGTCCCAATTCTGCTGATGATAAAGCTCATTTTATGAATTCCTTGTATTCCATGCAACCCTTTTTACTCAACCACCACTAGTTTATTAGGGGCAACTTCAATCTCACTACCTCACTTTCTGGAAAAAAATAAAACAATCTAGAACAAAGAAGAATTCAACAACAACTTTCAAGAGAAAAAACAAATTGTTGATAAAATGGAGCAAATACAACAAGCCATGTTCCATGAAGGCATACCATAAACACTTATGCAGGAAGAAGAGCACCTTTAAACAAAATTGAATGAACGTGACAACCAGGAGGAGATTATGTGGAAACAAAAATCTCAAATTCATTAGCTCAAAGAGGGGGAAAAGAATTCAAAAAAATTTCATAGGTCAATGATCCAACATGGGCATCACAATCGTATTATCTCCCTAAAGGACATCCAAGGCAACAATCCAATGGAACATCATGACATTGAATAGGAACTGGTCCAATATTTCCAAACCCTTTCAACAGAGACAGAAAGGGATCGTAGACCTTCCATTCACAAATTCACTTAGAATATCCCCTCCCTAGTTTCTCCTATAAAAAATGAAGCCCTCATGAGACCCATCATCCTTGAAGAAGTCAAACATGTTGTATTCGATATTCCCAAGAACAAATCTCCAGGCCTCGACGGATTCACCATGAATTTTTTCCAAGCTTGCCAATCCATCTTAAAATGGGACATCTAGGATATGGTCGAAGACTCTAGACTCCACTCTAATGTCCTGCCAGCCCTTAATGCCACCTTCCTTGCTCTTGTCCCAAAGGAATACAAAGTGGAAGACTCTATAAAATTTCACCCCTTATCCCTCTACAATCTTATTTTTGAAATCATCACCAAAGTCATTGCCAATCGATTCAAACCTTTGTTCCCCTCCTTAATTTCCCCCAAAAAACTATCTATGTGGAAGGAAGGAAAATCCTAGATGGGATCATCCTTGTTCATGAAGTCATCCACTCCCTTAAAACCACCAAATATCCTGGTATTCCCTTGAAGTTGGACATGTCCAAAGCTTTCGACAAACTTAATTGGCAATACATCCAACATACTCTTAGCGCTTTTGGTTTTTCCCAACCTTGGATCAAATGGGTCCTCTTCCTCACCTCCTCTGCTATCTTCTCCATTCTGATTAATGGTTCACCCTCAAAAACTTTTTCTCCCTTGCATGACATCCGACAAGGAGACCCAGTTTCACTTTTCCTCTTCATTTTCATGGCAGAGGGTATGGGAAGAGCTATCAAAGCAGTTGTAGCAGGAAATAAATTGAAAGGCATTTGCATGCATAATGAGGAGCAAATTATTTCCCATCAATAGTTCGTTGATGACACAATGTTGATGGCTCAACCCACATTTAATGAAGCTAAATCCATTCAACAAGTTCTTTCAGACTTCGAGAAATCCTTAGGTACATTTATCATTGTTGCAACATCCCAAAAAAATTTCTTTAACACTGCCCCTATAGTATAGATTCATATATCCAGGATCATCAACTTGCAAAGGAGCTCCCTTCCGTCCAAGTACCTTGGCACTCCTCTCATTGATAATGGCATCTGGAACTCATCATGGGAAGACCTCATATTTTGAATGAACAAGAAATTGGCCAACTGGTCGTTCAGAGTGCTCAATGCACCGAGTCCACTGGTTCTACTCAAATCCATCCTCCAAGCTATGCCTCTCTACTTATTTTCATCCCTAGATGCAACTAAATCTATTTTTAAAGTTGTCCAAAATTTGCAATGCACCTTTTTGTGGGGTGGAGCTCACAAAGAAAGGAAATGGGCACTTGTTTTCCAGGATAAAATCTGCCTCCCCAAACTCAAAGGGGGCTTATGACTAAGAGACCCTCAGACCTTAAGCTCTGTCCTGGGGGCCAAATCATGGTGGATATGACTAACCTCCAAAGACACTCTCTAGGAATGACTCTGGCATAGGAAATACTGCCCCCACACAGACACTCATATTCTCATTCGACTTTCAGAAAATATTGTAGGATCCCTCATATGGAATGCAACTTGGAGAAATAAACATCTCATTCACTCCCACTATTTTTGGGAAATCAGGGATGGCAAGTCAACACTATTTTGGGAAGATGCATGGCAACGACTTCCTCCTCTTCACCAAAATTTAGCAATTGTTGCGCTCATAGACAACATAAATACCCAAAACAAGCTTTAGATTCACCAATACTAACTTCCTCCCAACCAGCGTGACATATGGAGAACATGGATTCCTAAAGAGCTATGGGATCCTCCTCCCCCCTAATTGTGTAAGTTTTCAACCTACAAAGTAAAGCAATGCATATAGATTCTTAAGCAATACATAAATTAATCAATGGCTCATACACATAGTACACAGAGATTTTTACCGGAAACCCTCAACCGGGAAAACCTTTCTTATTTTAATTATATCGAATTTCACCATTCGCCATACAATATATACAATGTTTTTAGGTATTCCGTAGGGATCGCCAGACAGTTTTCGTATCTAACGCACCCATATACACACACATGCAAAGAATATAACACACACCCAACATTCTCCCACTTGTTGTTTTCTTTGCATCCAGGGGTCCAGGGGATTATATAGTCAACAATTTAGGGCAACAATGCCCATTGTTACTCTACACCAAGAGAACTTTTCTGTGCTCACAGACTTTGTCAATGAATCTGCAACATTCTTCAAAGTGTCAACCTTTTCCAGCAACACCTTCTTTTCCTCAACCATGTCTCTCACAAAGTGATACTGAACATCAATATGCTTTGTATTCGAATGATAAGCTGGGTTCTTTGCCAGGAATATTGCACTTTTATTGTCACAATCTAATCTCACTGCTTGTTGTGCCAACCCAATACCTGAACACAATCTTTGTAACCATATTGCTTCCTTGCTTGCATGAGTGGCTACCATGTATTCAGCTTCTGTAGTTGAGAGTGCCACTACAGCCTGTCTTTTGCTCATCCAAATGATTGCTCCTCCAAATAGGTTAAATACATACCCACTTGTAGATCTTTTGTGATCCAAATCTCCAGCCCAGTCTGCATCAACAAAGCCATGTATGTCCACCACTCTGTCCAATCCCGACCTTCCTTGGTAGCACAATCCATAACTGGTGGTGCCATGAAGATACCTGAAGACCCTCTTTACTGCTGTCCAATGCTCCTTCCTTGGTTTTGACATATACCTGCTCAAAACTCCCACTGCATGTGCAATGTCCGGTCTAGTACAAACCATTGCATACATCAAGCTGCCAACTGCACTAGCATATGGAACATGGGACATGTCCTCTTCTTCTTCCTGTGTCTTGGGACA
>ML791153.1:33047-43147 GCA_009831015.1 Picea engelmannii
TTGTGTACCAGTAGCCTGTGTGCTTGTAGATGGTGTACCAGTAGGCTGTGTACCAGGATCCACAACAATCCATTGTTCTTTGTCTACAAGAAGGTCCTCCATCTTGAGCTTCCATAGCTCAAAGTTTTTACCATTGAACTTCTGTATCTCGATTCTAGATGAGCTCGCCATTTTTCTTACTTTACTCAAATCTCCACTGCAAAAGCTCCCACTGAACCTAGGTTTATCACAAACCCAAGATAAACTTGATCTATTAAGACTGAGCCAAACCCTCAGCAACAAAGGCGTCCCTATGAAGCCAAAAATGTGCTCTGATACCACATGTAAGTTTTAAACCTGCAAAGTAAAGCAATGCATATAGATTCTTAAGCAATACAAAAATTAATCAATGGCTCATACACAGAGTACACAGAGATTTTTACCGGAAACCCTCAACTGGGAAAACCTTTCTTATTTTCATTATATCGAATTTCACCATTCGCCATACAATATATACAATGTTTTTAGGTATTCCGTAGATACCAAAACACTAATCCCTTAATTCGGGATTAATTTACAAATCAACTAAAAATAGAAAAATCCGCTAAAAATAGCAAAAACTGCCAGACGCAGTTGTCGTATCTGATGCACCCATACACACACACATGCAAAGAATATAACACACACCCAACAAATTGGACTAAGATTATTTCTGGAAGTAACTAATGAAGAGAAAAATTCATATTCAAACAAGGAAGGGCATCCTCATACGGATACAAATCAACGAGTTGCTTCTCCCTAAAAGATGCTTATCATCTCACCACAAGAGATCATCACATCCCAATGTCGGATCACTGCCGTAAAATATGGGCTCAAAAACTATGGTTGAAGGTCTCTTTTTTCCTATGGATTCTCAACAAAGGCAAAATTCTAACTTGGGAAAATCTCCTAAAGCATGGGTTTCAAGGCCTTGCTCTATGTTTTCTTTGCCATCACAATGAAGAAACAATGGTACACCTGCTCAACTCTTGTCCTTTCTCCTCCTCACTTTGGGATAAAGGCACTCTCCTCTTCCAAACAATAGACCACAACAGAGACAACCTCCATGCCACCATAGAACAATGGAGACTTGTGGCTTACTCCAATCCTATTGTCAATCGAGCATGACAACTCCTCCCTAGATTTATCTTATGGGAAATTTGGAAGGAATGAAATCATTGTATCTTTAAAAAACATTCCTCTTTGAAAGTTACGATATGGTCCAAGGTCAAGCAACATATCAAAGAAATAATGCTCACATCCACCTAGTCCCCCCAAGATTAGAAAAAGATCCCCGCAATAACTCATCATTCTATAAAGCCTCAACCTTCATCCCCCTACTACCCCCTCTCTCATCACCTCCCCCGTCCCCAACATCAGCTCCCCCTCAACCTTGTCCCCCCTCCCGTTGGCTTCCTCAAGATAAACTTCTATGGTGCTTCTAAAGTAAATCATGTCCCAACCATCTATGGAGGAGTTTTCCGCAACAATCTAGGACACATCATGAGAATCTATGCCAAATCCATTGGAATAGAGATAAAAAACACAGTTGATCTTCAAGCATTGGAAGATGGCCTCAACATTGCACTCAAAGAACGTTATCATATCTTGATCTTAGAGGGGGACTCCCAACTCATCATCCAAATGCTCCGCAAGCTCTAATGTGGCACCCCTTTAAACAAAATAACTACAAGTTGGAGACTTTCTACCACTTTGGAGTGCATCCACTCCCTCATATCCAATATTGACGCCATTATACCCTCACAAGTGAAACGATCATCGAAAAAACTAGTTGATCGTTTGGCTAATGAGGGCATCGAGAGAGGGGACAATTCTCTGGACCTTGTCTGAGTCCATGTTCCCCTCTCCCCCCTGCATATTGATTGTCTTACATTGGCTCAAGCATACCATGCTCCCCTGTATCGAGTGGCAAGGAAGAGACAGGCTAAGGGGTCACCATCCGAGACAGACTGCCATGAGTCCCCTCAACCCGTTGGCACCTGCCACCCTTCACCTATCGCCATTGCCTCACCACATGCATCTTAACCTCAACTCCTTGGCATGTATTGCTCGACTCATGGATAATCAAGAGTGTCACACTCACTCTCAGGTTATAATGCTCTGACGATACCTTGCTCCTATTTCACATGACCCTCACATACTGCATTTTGTCATGTGCGATCCTTCTGATATCACTCCAATTATTGGCCTTCATTTACCTCATTATGTTCGCTCCAATAATTGATTATCTGAGTTGATGGGAGGATATTTCATCCTTGTTCCCTTTTGGATTTGGTCCCACCACCTTTCTTTCCCACTACTCATGCTTGTTCACCTTCCCCTATGTATCCTCTCCTTGGATTCAACTCATCGTTCCCCCATCCTCTTATCTGTCTCTGTTCCAATGGCCTATGGAAGTCATTGTTGTCGAGCTTGTGGAAGCTCTTCTCGCAAAAATGGAGATCGCTCTGGCTCCCAACTAGCCTCTGCAATTGAAGACTCGTTTGAATCCTACCAAGCCCGCACTCTTCCCCACATTCGAGCTAAGATTGACCTAGTTGAAGTTGATGTTCGTGTTTTAAGAAATTTCGTCTCAGATGAGGAGGTGCTCAACTCTATTAGCTCATGAGTCCTTGATACTGAAAACACTCGGCCACAAATGTTCCAGTATCTGAAAATTGTTGACATCTACTGTCACTTGAAGCTTTTGTTGGGTCGCGTCATTGTTGATCGACATGAGGATAAGCACGAGATATCACTGCATCTCGATGAAATTTAGGGACAACTCAAGATCTTCGACCAAAAAATGAATCTAATGGATAACGAAATGGCGGGAATGGATCTCTCGCAAGTGAACCTGCCTGAACCCCAAGTAACTACGGATGAGGGCCAACCCTCTACTTAGTTTTTTATGCTTTACATTTTTTTTAGCTTGTTGTTTATTCTAGGAGGATCATGCATCTCAATCCCACCTCACAATTGTTAGATTAGGAAGAAACAACATGCAATATTTTTCATAGTAGACAATCTTAAACTCATATCTATCCGTGATTTTAGCTTTAAAAGACAAATATTTCATAAACCTACAAACAATTTGATGCATTGTTGTTGGCCTGGTTTCCCTACTGGTAGGTCAACAACAAGATTTTTGTATATTTTTCTTATGGCAATATAAAGAATTAGGATTATACACACACAACAAAAAAAATGTGTCTCTTTGTCACCATGAATGTAATTTTAGAAAACTTTCTATCACAAATTATGCATTATATCTAACTACAAGACATGGAATAAGCAACTATGGTGCTAATTTCACTTTCTTATATCGTTACTTCATATCAATTTTATTTATTATTTATATTTGTGAGAAATATGAGTTTTTTGTGCTCTTTTCCACATATACTTGATTTTGTATTAATTGGAATATAATAAGTTCCATCTCCATTGGCCTATGTCCATTTTTTTTTCAATAAGAAATTCGCTCCAAAATTATATTATAATATAATTTTTAATACATTAGACAAAGTGTTTCTTCTCAATACTCAAGAATCCGATTCCATACAAGGAGAGGCAAAAGAACATAAATGATAGCCATAACCAATAACCAGAATGTAAACATCCATCTCTATTAGCTATCTTCAAACTCTAATTCCAACAACAAAAGAAATAGGTAAAAAGAAAAACAAAAATGCTCCTAAAACGAAAATTATTAAGACTAGAACAGGTTGATATGAGAAGTAGGGCCTGTTATCCCTCCATCCCATCTATAGTAGGATAATCGCCCCCTCGGCCCCAATAGTGCCTGTTTAGAAAGTAAGTCAGCTTCCACATTGAAGTCCCTGTAAACATTCTGAAAAAGTATCTCCTGAAAGGACTTTTGCAGGTCAATAATTCTTTGTTTCCATAGTTCGATGGAAGTCGAGTGGAGGTTCCTTTTTTGCTTCATCCAATCGATGACAACCTTTTAATCCCCCATTACATGAATATTCCTAATTTTTAGATATTTTGCTAGGGTGAGAGTAGTCCATGCTCCCAGTAGCTCTGCTTTGTTATTTGATCCTTCCCCGTAATTGATGAGCCACCTGTACTTGGAAGAGTCAAGATCTATGATGTACCTGCCATCAATTTTTCCCACCTATCCATTTTGTTTGCTGATAGTAAAAAAACTTCAAACTACTAGTGAAAATTTTCCTCAACTAGTAGTGTGTAACATCAATAACTTTCAAGGAAGAAACAATTGGCATCGACACATAAATTATGTTGCATAAACATTATCAACAAAAATATGTGTACCTTGACGTTCAATTGCACTACCTCATTGTCTAATTACCCTTTGTGACATAGTTATTATTGCATATAACAAAAATATCTATCATGACATAGCTTATGTCCAATGGTGAAAATCTCATTTGAAGGAACCATCCAAGAGACTTATAATAATAATAATAATAATAATAATAAGTGAAATTGAATCAAAGATGCCACATATTTTAATTTCATGATTAGACAATATTAGGACATTCCTTGCCTTGTAGACATTGTAATTACAAAACATCATTTAATAAGTTCTCATTGCCTACTAACAAGAGTAGGATAAAAGTTATCAGAAACTACAATCTTCCTAGTGAATGGTTTTATCGTGATTTTAGTAGAAATATTGGTTATTCTCATACTCCCACTTGACAAAACTTCTAGGTATAGTTTCAAAGTAGATCTAGGGATTTTGAGGGTGTCTTAATTGAACCATATGCTTAGAAAAACATAAATCTCACTTGATTAAAGGAATATATGCTCAGTGTGACTTGATAACAAGTAGAGAAAATGTCTTCTCTAACAAATTCATGCACTTAGATAATACAAGGAGGTGGGGTGGGATGGAATTTTATGGTAAATAAAAAATTGGAAAAATATCAAAATGCATTTTTTTTATTGTTAAAAATTGAGATATATTTATCTTGTTTTACTACTCCCAAATCTGTATGAATATTTTTGATGGTTGAATTTAGATTGGGAATATTTTAAGAGGATGATGCCATGTTGATTGAGATTTTCTTTCTACAAATTTAGGTTTGATTTTATCATCTGCAACTTTACATATAATCTAGCCACACATTTCATGTCATCAATCTACTCACAAGATTTTGTATTTGAAAATTGGAGTTAACACCCATCATTTCATCTTCGACAAATAACTTTCTTGATTGTGAAATCTGTAAAAAGTATTATTCTCTTTGTAAGAAGTGTTATTCTCTTTCTTGATTGTGAAATTTGTAAGAAGTATTTTATTTATATATTTAGTGATTGTTATGCGACTAATTCAAAGTTTTTATAAAGGATAAAGATTAAAAATGTCTAACTTTATTTATCTATAAAATATTTTAATTCTGGCCTTAAAAACTACATACATTTTCACTTTTAGATATTCTCACATTTACAATTTTAGATTGATTATCTCATATGCGCCATCATCATTGTTCATTATTATCATTGGCTTTGGTTACAATTTTCAAGTTCTTCAAAGTTTCAAGTTTATTTATACTTACATCTTGACTATTTTGAGTTATTGGGTGTGATAACACATATTATTGTAAGGGGGGTTGTTTTCCCTAAGGAAATGGCACCTTGGTCAAAATGCGAGAAAAGGGGCTTAAAAACTCACAAATGGCGTTTAGCCTAAGTCGGGGGTCTGATTTGATTTTTTGGCGCGGTGTGGTAAAACGCTCGTAGATCTGAGTGGCATATCTTGACGCACTCAGATCTATGTCGTACAATCCATATCAAACCCTCTTGGTGCACTCATATCTATGACGCACAATCCATATCATACCCCCCCCGCCGCCCAACATTCTACCTTTAACAAGGGGAGGGGGGGAGGTCTGAGTTGGTGGTTTATGAGTGCAGGCCCCCCACTATCATGGTGCCTACTCGTTAACTCAGACCCCCCCCACACTAAACAACTTACTACTCCCCCCCCTTCGAGTAGACCGCTTACCGCCTGATCTCCTACCAACACCTGTCCTTCACTCACCCATATCTCCGCCTATCACATCTCCCCTTTTCCTATGCCGCCTATCATTTACCGACATGTGTCTTCCACTTCCCCTCCATGTCGCCTTCCCCTTTTCACTCCGCTCCCTCTCTTCTCCTGATATGTCTCCCCCATGTCACCTGCATCATGTGGTCATGTCGCCCCTTGACCACTCAACATCCCTCTACCACCGCCTCTCTCGTGCCACATCATCCCGACACTTTGGCACCTCAATGCCCACGTTCTAACGCCCAGGCTTTCCCAATCACCATTTTTTTGTCATGTCTTTCCACCTGGCCACCAATCACCTGTCGTTCCATGCTGGTTTGCGTCAACCATCTCGCCAGCTCCCCCCACTGTCCTCCAGGTCCGCCTGCTAGTCTCCTCGCAGAAGTCCAGCCATGCACAAGTGGTTGCAATCAACATTGAAAGACCAATCATAGTGAGAGGTGTCATGCTTGAATTCGCTCGTCCCAATCCCAATGAAGCAGATAATGGAAGCGGGTAAGGTGGTTGAGACATCGTCTCCTCCTATAAATGAAATGCCAGAAAGGGACCGACCATGGAAACAGGCTGTCAGGACCAGACTGACAAAGATCATGTTTGACAAAGAAATGCATGGGCAGTCTGACAAAGGACTGGAAGCACAACCTACTAGAAGATCGCATGCATGATCAACCTGACAGGGAGCTCGCCGACTCAAAGCTTTGACTGTAGTGGCGAGTTATTCTAGTATATGTAGGAAATTTTGTTACTTTGTTATGGTCGATGGTTGAGCTAAGCTCTCGTATTGTAATGTTTTAATGAAACTCTAGTTCTCTGGTTATGTAACTTGATATGAGACTTCTCGTTTAATGAAAGTCAACTATATTTCCATCTTACTTGCGTCTGATACTGAATGTTCATGGTCGAAGGATTCACATGGATTGTGGTGACTATGTTGTAATGGATGTTTGATTGCAATGCGGTTATAGCATTTTCAGTTTCCTAAAACTTTGAATTCAAGAGGATATTGTCTTCAGAGTTTTTTCATCCTTAGGCATGCTGGAAGACCTAATGTCCAGAGTAGACCTTTATGTTTCCTCCTCAATTTCTTCCTCCTACTCACCCTTACTACAACTTACTCGCTGAAGTTGATCAAGACCTTGTTTTCTCATGCATACTGCTCCATTTTTTCTGAGTTAAAACAATATTCTATTGAGTCTGCCCCATTTGACCTCTTTAAATCCACTAACCGTGACATATAATCTGATGGGTACCGGGCTTACCTCTGTCGTAATCCAGAGGTGACTTATGGTGCTAACATTTATGGCGTCATTGTCAGGGACAAATTGAAGATTTTCCTTGGGTAGAACAACAACAAACTTCTGATTCTGAAGGTGCACAAGAAATTAGAACCTTTGAAGATTGCGCTTGAACCTGGCGACTCCACTAAGGTGACTCCACTGTTTCAGTGTGGCTGCTTCTGGCTACACCTGGTAGCCCTTAGGAGAACACAACGATTAGATCTGGTCTTTGATGGTGAACAAAGACCAACCACACTCTTACTGCATATCTTTCACATGATGACTCCATGATTAAAGAATTGTTTGGCGACTCTACTGGTTCGAAAAGGAAAAAATCCTGGCTCAGAGGTTTGCTCCTTTTAATTTTTCTATTGTTTCTGGTTTTCCTAATGTTGTCCCTACTATGGATGAATGGGGCGATTATTTGCCCATATTTAGAGAGTGTAAAGAGGACAACCCTGCTCAAGATCTCTTTGAGTTTCATGAACTCATGCATCAGTGGGAGATACATCATGAGGATGTATTATTAAAAATGTTTATGTTCTCATTACCAGGGGATGCTCATGAATGGTATCATTCCTTACCCCCTGCAAGCATTTCATCCCTAAGGGAATTTCATGCAACATTCAATAGGCGCTATCAAAAGTATTATTCCTTTGAGTTAATCTGTCATAACTGTTGTGAGGAGTATAGAGATGGTGTTCATAACATAGTTCGTTGTTGTGAAAGTTTTGAGGACAAGGGACATTCCCCGGAGGAGCTGATGGAGTTGATACGATCACTTTCTACAAGTATAGAGGAATTAAAGGCAGATTTTGCTCGCCGCTCTTATGAAGAAAATGCAGAGGATATTCTGGTCCTGGAAACAGATGTTCTTGGCAGCCCTGCTTATGATGAAGAAGTGATGTTGGATACTGACCAAGAACAAACAACTTTTGACAGATATCCCAGTGAAGATGACGAAGAACATAGCTCTTCCATGGTTCATGTTTATAGTGATTGTGAAACTGATCCCAAGGAGAGCCATGAAGGAGAAAAGGAGGAGCCACATCTCTTGGCTATCTTGGCTCATAATTTTTCCCCTTTCAATTTCTCATCCATATCTAGTTATCTACATCCAGTGCCGGCTATAAACGAATGGGATGATTATCTTCTGAGATTCAGAGGAAGCAAGCATGGCCACCCCCGTGAGAACTTATTAAAATTTCATGTATGCATGCTTGAACATGGCTTCTTTCATGAGGATGTCTGGATCAAGTTGTTTAGTTTTTCTTTAGAAGAAGATGCTCTTGGATGGTGTCTATCACTCCCTGCTGCTAGTATCCATTCTTTGAAGGATTTTCATGATGCTTTTAATTCGTATTATGGGAAGATTTACCCACCTCATCTTATTTTTGATGACTGTTGTAAGAGGTTTGCACTCCACATTCTACAGACGATAGAGTGTTCCTCGCGTGATGAGTCCGGTGAAGATCTGATTGAGAGAGAAAGCAAGGATGAAAGTGAGTATTTTTCAAATACAGATCAAAAGTTTTCTCTCTCTATTTCCCAAGAAGAAGTCCTTCCAGATATGATTGATGATAGCGCTGATGATGGCATAACTATGGATGCATTATTTTCCACCCCTAGTACACCCGCTATCTCATATTTAAAAGAAGAAATGGTTGAAGAAAAGAATCAAGATATTGCTCTTTTCTCTTTGCAAGATAAAAGAGTTATGCGCTCACCTACCCCTAAAGAGTATTCAGAAGCAGAAAACATAGGCTGCCAATATTCTGATGAAAGCGAAAGCTCCTACCAAGAGCAACATGATAGAGAGAAAGAGTCATCCTTGGATACACATGAATATACTTCTTGCTCTCAGCTAGTGGATGTTTTCAGAGCAGATAAAGAAGAAAAGGAGCAGCAGAAGGGGCAGTTTATCTCTTGTCTAGAGACTGTAAGTGAGAAACCATTGTCTAAGGTTAGTCAACCCGCATCAGCCTCTCACCCACCTAAGATTTCCAAAGAAATCCAACAAAGTGTGAGCAACTGTGTAGAAAATAAGGTTGCCTATTATAAATTTTCTGGAGTTTGTTGCTTGTCCTATGAGCTTGTGAAGGAATACATGGAGTTGTATTTCCTTCATGTTCTAAATCCACCCAGCTTTATCCTGACCTCATAATTAGGAGGAAAGTTGAAGAATGTAACCGTTCTGCTATCACGATTGCATTCTCTGTTATCAATCATTGACAGAGTAAACAAATTCGTAGCTAGGAAGTTGCTTGAGTGGCTATGGTGGAAGTTTGCTTTCACCTAGAACTGTGTAAAAATTAATTAGTCTAGGATGTACATAAATAAGCTCCTTTGCAACCCATGTGTTTTTCTTTCATTTTTAGAATAGTGTTCTTGTCGGCCTATATTTCCTCAGCAGGATGTTTTGAGCTTGACTCCATAGCCCAATGCAAAAGGTGACTCGAACTACTGAAGATATTAGAGTCTCGAAGGGAGGACTATATCCTGTATGGAGCCTAATGTTAACACATATTATTGTAAGGGGGGTTGTTTTCCCTAAGGAAGTGGTACTTAGGTCAAAATGCAAGAAAAGGGGCTTAGAAACCCACAAATGGCATTTAGCCTAAGTCGGGGGTTTGATTTGATTTTTTGGCGCGGTGTGGTAAAAGGCTCGTAGATCTGAGCGACTTATCTTGGTGCACTAAGATCTACAATGCACAATCCATATCGGACCCCCCTGACATTCTACCTTTAACGAGGAGGGGGGGGGGGGG
>ML791153.1:43183-90027 GCA_009831015.1 Picea engelmannii
CTCCGAGTAGACCACTTTCTGCCTTCGCTTACCGCCTGCTCTCCTGCCAACACATGTCCTCCACTTACCCATCTCTTCTCCTATCACATCTCCCTTTTTCCTATGCCGCCTATCATTTCCCGACATGTGTCTTCCACTTCCCCTCCATGTCGCCTTTCCCTTTTCACTCTACTCCCTCTCTTCTCTTGACATGTGTCCCCCATGTCACCTTCCTCATGTGGTCATGTTGCCCCCCAACCACTCAGATCCCTCTACCATTGCCTCTCCCATGCCACATCATCCCAACACTTTGGCACCTCAGCACCTGTGTTCTAATGCCCATGCTTTCCCAATCACCATTTTTCCATCGTGTCTTTCCGCCTGGACACCAATCACTTGTCGTTCCATACCATCTTGCCAGCTCCCCCCACTGTCCTCCAGGTCCGCCTTCTAGTCTCCCCACAGAAGTTTAGCCATGCACAAGTGGCTGCAATCAACATCGAAAGACCAATCACAATGACAAGTGTCGCGCTTGACTTCGCCCGTCCTGATCCAAATGAATCAATTAATGGTAGCGGGTAAGGTGGTTGAGACATCGTCTATTCCTATAAATGAAATTCCAGAAAGGGACCAACCGTGGAAGCAAGCTATCAGGACTAGACTGACAGAGATTGGATCTGACAAAGAAATACATGGTTAGTCTGGCAAAGGACTGCAAGCACAACCTACCGGAAGATCGCATGCACGATCAACCTAATAGGAAGCTCGCCGACTCAAAGCTTTGACTATAGTGGTGAGTTGTTCTGAGTATATGTAGGAAATTTTGTTACTTTGTTATGGTTGATGGTTGAGCTAAGCTCCCGTATTGTAATGTTTTAATGAAGATCTGGTTCTCTGGTTATGTAACTTGATATGAGCCTTATTGTTTAATGAAATTAAGCTTCTATTTCCATCTTACTTGCGTCTGATACTGAATGTTCATGATCGAAGGATTCACATGGTCTGTGGTGACTATTTTGTAATGGATGTTTGATTGCAGTGCGGTTATAGAATTTTCAGTTTCCTGAAACTTTGAATTCAAGAGGATCTTGTCTTCATAGTTTTTTCCTCCTTAGGAATGCTGGAAGACCCGATGTCCAGAGCAGACCTTTACATTTCCTCTTCAATTTATTCCTCCTACTCATCCTTAATACAACTTACTGGCTGAAGTTGATCAAGACCTTGTTTTCTCACGCATACTGCCCCAGTTTTATGAGTTAAAACAATATTCTCTTGAGTCTGCCCCATTTGAACTCTTGAAATCCATTAACCGTGACATATAACCTGATTGGTACTGGGCTTACCTCTGTCACAATCCAGAGGTGACTTCTAGTGCTAACAAGGTGCACTGTACATGGCTTTTAAATGGCTTTAGGTGTTGGTATCAGGAGCATGACATTAAAACTATTAACAACACACCATTCTCGTATCAACCTTCAAAGAGTGTGACTAGTTTGATATGTCGCTTCATTAATAACTGTGATCCATAACTACCTGCACATAATTTTCATCCACCTCTATGTGCCTCTAATCCAGAGTTGGTTGCTCCTTCATGTAACCAAATTGTGACATTCTCTGCATTTAATATGTTTTCTTTGTTATTGAACTTGCATTGTGTACTTTTTGGTTGCTCAACCAAAGTTGAAGCTTCATTTAATTCATATCCTCATTCTTTGGGCTCAATATTTTCTTTCAAGCTTTCAAAATTTGGGGCATTAATGGCTACCATACCAGGTAGCATGTTTTCTCTATTTCCTTTTCTTGTTCTTTATTTAATTTTAATTGTTTTTTCCCACCAAGTTTTTGTTTTTTTGTAAATTATCCCTTCTGAAATTTTCATTACTATAAAATAAAATAGTTTCATAGAGATTGTGTCTGGTCGACCGCTTGGGAAACCCAACTAGTCACAATATAGGAGTTGGATAGTTCCATAACAGTTTAAAAGTTCAAAAAGCATAAGTGTTGATCCTTTACAAAATAAGATTTGTTGTAGATTGTTATTGTTATTGCACCATTGACCCCCAAAACTATTGCTACTATCATAAGTGTTGAGGCACCATTTGAGGTGGCAAAATCAAAACCAAAACGAGAACATAAAAAACTAAAGAATTTTAAGAGGGCAAACCAGAGGGAGCTCTAGTAGCTGTATTTACGTGGCCATGGCTCGGTCCAGCTTCATCGGAGTTGGAGCTAAGCAAGCGGTCCATCTTTTGGCCAAGGCTGAGAATATCAATCCACATTTCATCCAATTGGAGGAACATTTCCTCGTGGGATTCTTTCCGCTCTACCAGGACCTTCCCCATTGTTGACTTTAAGATCCATTGATCGTCTTGGCGTAAAAGGTGGCGTGTTCCCTGTATGAGCTAAGGTCCGATATCCATTGACCAATTTCCTCATCTACTGCTGCATGGTCGACGAAGCGACGAAGCACTACAACATCGACTTCTGCAAGATCTAGTTCAACTCGAATGTGAGGTGGAGTGTGGGCTTCATAGTCCTCTACAATGAGTGAAACAATGGAGTGTGTATGGCTTTCTATGACTCCCCCTCTACGACTTCTTCTTCGTTGCCTATGACCACCATGAGGCATGACTATAGGGGGGTCGTGACGAACGTAAGATATGAGAAGAGGTGGTATAAATGCAGGTGGTGAATAAGTTTGTAGAGATAAGGGATGTAGGCACATTTGAGAGTTCCGACGAGGGAAACAAAGAGCAAAGGGAATGAAAATAGGGTATACCAATGCAACCAAACATAATAAAACCTCCCAAATATGGGCTGACCCATGGTTAATGTTGAGAGTGCGGAATTACAGTGAGAATGAGTAGTAGTAATGATGTCCGATGACACCATTACTGCATTGGATGGATACAATATCATAACATGATGCAAGGGAATGAACCTCAAACTGAATGCTTGCTGGTATAAATGTTTGGTGGTCATGATAACCGGTGGGTGATGCATTGTGCTCCATCTAGGTCTGCTTGTGTACGATGCTTCCAAGTGGATAAGATGGGTGGGGTGGCTCCCCTTCACGTACTCTCCTTCCTAACACCTGATCTTTGAATCTCAAATAGTTTCAAGGATGTTTGTTCAGGCTCTTATGTTACGATATTTCTCATTTTCTCAAGTAAGATTTATTTGAACATAGCACAACAACTTTTTAATGAAAACTCTAAATGTTAAAGTTTTGAAGTTTGAACAATTTATAACTTGATAGCCCCAAAATTATCTAAAATATATGTATATTCATAATAATATGTGTTCTCATATTATGGAATTAAAACCTAAGAGCTAAGCCACAATATTCGGTGGGGGTTTCTTTTAGTTTGTAGGTGGTTAAGGAGCGAGTATGCAACAATCCATTGATGGTTGGGCGGAGGAGGAGGAGCTTATTGACTACAACTTGGATTCGATGGATGGATTTGATATCTGCGGGTCGCCATCTGGTAGTCAGACAATCTCTTGCACCGACACGTCTCCATTACAGACTTTTATTGGTTCTGGTTTGTTAGTAGGGTTTGCTTCCTTGTCAAGTTAGTTGTCGGGGTTTCCTCTTTTCATTGGGACCACCTGTAATATGCCCAACCAAATCTGCTGTAAAAATCAGATCTATGTGGTTAAGAACTTTAGTGAAACACTTAAATGTATTTTCTCAAAGGCCTTGGGAAAATCAACTCTCTCGATGTCCCACTCTCAAGGTGGATTACTGATGTGTTTAGAGGATCAATGGCATGAGTTCCAACCTCCTTAGAACCACAAAGTTTCTGATGTTATGATTATTTGCTTGTTGTTATGTATATGACCATTTTTCTCATTGAGGCATTATGTCAAACAGTTTGCATAACATAGTTGTAGCTTTCATTTCCATCCATGTTTTTGAGTTTAACTCATATAAAACAACATGAATTCAAGTGGAACATAGACTAGAATAAGCATAAGAGTAAATGACAAGTAATACACAACAAAAGCACAAATACCTTCACTCAATCCTTGCTTGTTTATTTATTATAAATGGTTGTCCAATGATAGTAATTTCTAGATCTGAAATGTATTTGCTACAATTGATATATGGCTGGAAAATTCATACAAAATGCAACCAAAGAAAGGAAAGGAGTCTTCCAATAGAAACCCTCTAATAACTACTCCAAAAATATGTAATTTATTCAACAAAGGGTGTCCCCAATGACAAGATATGTGCCTTGCTTGGTCTGAATTCGCCCTGGCTGAAAATGAGGCTCGATCCACCAATGAAATGACCAATATCCCCATAAATAATTTGCACAAGATGTATACAAATCGATCCCAACAAGTAGAAACTGTTGCAACCCCAAAATATGAATATTTCCACTACCAGATGCACCCCTCCAAGCAATATTTCGCCCTGGGTACAAAATAATGAATCTCCTCAAAGATCCTCTCCAAAACATCCAAGATCTAATAGATCGAGAGGTGGAATAGACATGCAATTGAAGATATGAGTTAGATGTCTCTCCTAGATGCTAAGTTGAACTTCTCCAAGATCTCTAGTGCGCCCCTCGTGAAGAAAACCCTTCTCACAATTCACCCTGCTTCACAAATGAATGACTGAAATGGATCTAAACTGAATAGAATGGTGAGGGTGGAATATTTCACCACCTTTGCCAAGATTGGATCAGGAAAGGTGGAATGTTTCACCATTGTCCTGATCTCTAGGGTTTATTTAGTAAAAACCCTCAAGTATGTTGAGTTTTCTAGCCAAGAGGCCAGATATAAAAAATCAATCAACATAATGAGAGAATATGAGCCCCTATCTCTCTTTTATACCTCTTTTCACCTTTTCCCTTCAAGTGACTTTTAATTCATCTTTAATATTTTCTCATAAAATCACTTTATTAATTTAATGTACCTTTTTACTCCAAAAAGTGATTAATTCACCCATATGACTTCTTCGGCCATTGAAAGTCACTTTTCTTCATCTTATCCTATAGATATGTTCGCTCCGGTTCCAAAGAGCTATTACACTAAGGTGTTTCTCCAAGAAACAAGCCCCAAATAACACCTTCAATGTAATTACTTAAAATATGCCCAATAATTACCTCATTTTACGGGAGTCGTCAGAATGCAACGGAACCAAAGACAAGTTGTGTGGAATGGATCCTGATGATGAAATATGATGAATAATGTAATTCAGGTCCCATAAAACTCCTCAAAAATGCTTGAGCTCACTATCATCCCCAATTGGCTACTTTGGCAGGCATCCCAACCTGTAACATAAGGGAATCCAAAAATGGGGACATTACAGTCCTCCCTGCCTGAATATTTCTTTTCCTCAAGCAATAGTTGAATAAAATTGTGTATGATCCCAAGGTTCCATATCCACCCGGGAGACATGAATTACTCTCCCCTCAAAGCATAGTCGCTCAAAGTGCTCACCATGCATGACCCATAATGCTCCTGATGAGTAGAACGATCACATGCAGTAGATCCTCAATCAACTCCCCAGACAACCACTCTACTCTGATATCAACTGCATCAACCAATGGACTACCAATCACTCTAATACATAGATCCCAAATCAAGATGTGAACTTAATTCCCTATAATGTATAGTCCTATAAGACATCAACACAAAGAGTCTCTGGAAGACCCTCAACCAATAGAGAAAGTGAATATAGTATCCATCCCTCAAGGAATCTCTCACCTAAATCAGTCTCTAAACTACCACCTCCGGTAGTATCCAGATGACTTGCTAACTAAGAAGATTATCTACCCATGTACCTGATCCTCAACCAAGGAGACCCATCCTGCCACATAGCATCCTCATTTCCGTCTGCTCTCAAATCCCCCCAACAATGAAAGGAATCAATCATGAGAATCCCTGAAACTCCCATGCTCTTTAGAAGTGCACCAAACCCTGTATTAAATAACTCTGATTATGCCATACCACATATTTCAGTGCCTTCTGAATTGTAAACCTCCAGCCAAAGTGTACCAATAGCCATGTTGTCATGTCCATGATCACTAAACTTGACCTCCTTGTCAACCAACACTATTTCTTGCGATGTCCCATACTCCGATAATATCCCTATGATGTCAGCCTTACTATATAGCTCTATTACACCAGGGTCGATAAATTCTAGCATACTCTCCCAACTCTTCCCTTAAACGAGGGTGGCTAAGGAATCATGCTCTGACTCGTGAAGTTGAAATACCAAGCATTCCCCCATATGCCTCATGACATCATCCTCGAGATCCTCCCTGGAGAATCTCTCTCTGATATGCCAACGAGTCCTAAAATGTCCAAGCTATCCTACCATAGGTACATCATGTATGGTCCTCAAGATCTCTATCACTACTTGCTGCAACCATTCATCCTACCAACTAACCTCATAATCCTCATTTGAAGCATCCATCCTACTATCCTCCCTGTCTTCATCCCAATTAGACTCTGAACCTATATCAACCTCTGAAATATCCTTTTTCCCATGACTAAGGATACTCTCCATCATGCCCAAGGCCTCATGTGACTGTCTCAGGTGAACCTCCCCTATCCTGCTGCATGTATTGAAGTATCCTCTGTCAGAAGGTCTCTACCTAATAACTCTCCATGTCATATGAAACTTCCTATCTTCCCCTATGTTGATGTATACAATGAAAGTATCAGGGAATTCTAATAGAAATACATATTGTACATAGGACTGGGAAGTTTCATGTGCATTGGTCAATCCCAAAGTCTTGAAAAAAAACCCATCCATCGACATCCATGGTGAATAGTCGCCTAGACTCCACACTAATCTCATGCCATCGTGTACAACGGTAGGTGAATCCACACACTGATGGTCAATCACACTCCCTCTACCATCACTCATATGACTGTTGCTACTAAGAATGTGATATCCATGGTCCATGTACTGATGTAAAGGAGAGGACCGATGTCCACAAAAATCTCCATTCTCCACCAAGTATGTCTCCTCCCTGCACTCCAATGCATCCCTATGGATCCCAATGTACACCTTTTCATGCCTCTGTGGAATATTTCTCATCAGTGTATGCCCATGTATACCCATGAAAGCTCATGTATCCTCCTGCATCATCATGTATCCTGGGTGTACTGTTGGGTCAAAATCTACATGGATGTCCTCATAACTGCCCCTGGCTATGGAATCCCCACGTGTATGTGTTTTCCCAACTGTCTCAGGGCTCCCCATGAATGTTGATCCCTGTGACACATGAACATCCTAAAGCGTCTCCAAGTCACATCTCTCCATAATCATCAATGATTTAAGGTACCCCTCATTCTCCTCCATCAACTGGAGCTCCTCTATCAAACCACGAACATCCTTTAGTGATGTAGCTGAAGTATATATCCAACTCTCTACTAAGATAGATGTAGTGGATCCCTGACTAGCCTCCTCAATGAGCTCCTCTAATCTGGACTCTGATTCTTGAAGGTATCTTTGTGTGCCTTTTAAGAATCCATGTATTCTTACCAAATCATGAGTGAGTCGGTCTACCTTAGTCTCCTTCTCCTTCAACACCCCATGATACATCTCGCCAACCTCCATAAGCTAATCTGTATCCATAAGTAGTCATTGGTAGTCGTTCCTAATCACAGTCACTCTCTCCCTAAGTGTCTGAAAGTCCTCGATGGAAAAATATCCATCCCGACTATCATGTGTCATCGTGGCCCTCCAAAAATACTCTGCCACCAATGCGTGTGTATCATCAATGTGTCTAATGGATGCCACAATCATGTTCTCTATGACCCTCAACTATCCTGCCAAATATTGTGACTCCTGAACACTGCCCTATTGAAATTCTACCTCATGACTCTCGCTGCTAATTTCAACATTGGAATCCTCATCAACACAATCCTCAAGAGCTAAGGCACCACACTGCCCACTATCTGTTGTGCTACTGAATCCCCCTTTGTGCCACTGTACATCATCATATACTATTGCCTCAATCTGAACCACCATGTATCATGTATGTATAGTTGTATCCTCCTGTGCACTCACTCTACTAATGTCATCTACACCCGGATCCCATACTGATGTGTCCATATTTGTGATATGGCCATCCTGACAAACAATGAATGCATCCCCGTCACTGTAGGTCAGTCCTTGAATTAAGTGTCCCATTGATATGTCGATCTCCACAACCTGATCTATCAATGGAATCTCCAAAAGAGGTGACTCACTCTCCCCATATTGGAAGGTATGTGTATAGTCATCTATCTCCAAGTCATGCCTCTCCTCCTAGGCCTATAGATCTAAATGTCCCATGTGTTCAATCACTACACAAGGCTCCTCTACCACATCCTAAATGCCACTGATATCCTCGTGTGTCGTGGCTGGCATAGGTGACTAAGAAGATGAGGAATGTGTCACACTCAACTCCATAGGAGGCTCATCATCCCCCATGCATGAATTCCTAGAAGTCATGTCAACACCCAAAGGTAGGTCATCCAACATCCGAATCTCATCATGCCTAGGTGCTAACACATCTAAGCCCTCACAAGCATCCTTGTCATCACTCTGTCCATCAGATGCATGGATGTCACTGGCCTCATGGGACTGCTCTAATGAAGCATCTAAGGCCTCCTTCTCATGCATATACTCCTTGTTCCCAACCAAATGGTCAAATTGAAGTGTTGTCCTCTCCAAATCAAGCTCCTCAACCCGTCCCTCATGAGTGCTAAACTCATAAGATAACTATATTGATTGTGCATCCCCTACTTCCAATCTATCATCCTCATCACATGCATCCTATTCATCATCACTGTCATATTGCACCTAGATGTAATGCACTTTCCCCTTGCCCCTGCATCTGTGATTTGGCTCCCAAGGCTCCTTGCAATGGTAGAAAAGTTTCTTTCCCTTCTTTCCTGCTGATCTATGAGGCTCTAATATCCTTATTTTCTCTTCACTTCGTTGCTTATCTACAAACTTAGGTATAACCTTTCCATTGGGTAAGGCTTGTCCATACATCCTCCTATCTATGATCAAACCTCTATAATATTATTTTGGTCTTCCCTTGTATTTGATGTTGGAATACTCACCCAAGGTGACCAGTCTCTTGAATCCTGCACTCAGAGAGTTCTACTCTCTTTCCATGGCCTCAAATTCATGTTCCATCAATATACCACAAAATCACAGGCTGGAAGAAATCTAAGCTCTGATACCACTGTAATATCCCCAACCAAATCTAATGTAAAAATCAGATCTACGTGGTCGAGTAATTTCGTCAAACACTTAAATGTGTTTTCTCAAAGGCCTTGGGAAAATCAACTCTCTTGTTGTCCCACTCTCAAGGTGGATTACTAATGTGTTTTGAGGGTCAATGCGATGAGTTCCAACCTCCTTAGAACCCCAAAGTGTCTGTTGTTATGATTATTTTCTTGTTGTTATGTATATGACCACTTTTCTCATTGAGGCATTATGTCAAACAACTTGCATAACTTGGTTGTAGCTTGCATTTCCATCCATTTTTTTGAGTTTAAACTGTATAAAAATACATGAATTTATGTGGAACGTGGACTAGAATAAATATAAGAGTAAATGACAAGTAATACACAACAAAAGCATAAATACCTCCACTCAATCCTTGCTTGTTTATTTATTATAAATGGTTGTCCTTTGAAACTAATTTTCAAATCTGAAATATATTTGCTAAAACTGATATATGGCTAGAAAATTCATACAAAATGCAACCAAAGAAAGGCAAAGAATCTCCCAATAGAAACCCTCTAACAACTGCTCCAAAAATATGTAATTTCTTCAGCAAAGGGTGGCCTCAATGACAAGATATGTGCCCTGCTTGTTTTGAATTCGCCCTGGCTAAAGATGAGGCTTGATCCACCAATTAAATGGCCAATCTCCTCATAAATAATTCACCCAATATGTATAGAACTCAATCCCAACAAGTAGAAACTGATGCAACCCCAAAATATGAAGATTTCGACTACCAAATGTGCCCCTCCCAACAATATTTCGCCCTGGTTACAAAATAATGAATCTCCTCAAAGATCCTCTCCAAAATCTCCAAGATCTAACAGATCGAGGGGTGGAAAAGTCATGCAAGTGAAGAATATGTCTCTTATGGATGCTAAATTGAACTTCTCCAAGATCTTTGGTGCACCCCTCATGAAGAAAACCCTTTTCACAATTCACCCTACTTCACAAATGAATGACTAAAATGGATCTGAACTAAATATAATGGCGAGGGTGGAATATTTCACCACCTTGGCCAATATTGGATCAGGAAAGGTGGAATCTTTCACCACCGTGCTGATCTCTAGGGTTTATTTATTCAAAACCCTCAAGTATCTTGAGATTTCTAGCCAAACATAAAAAATAAATCAACATAATGAGAGAATATGAGCCCCTATCTCTCTTTTATACCCCTTTTCTCCTGTTCCCTTCAAGTGACTTTTAATTCATCTTCAATATTTTCTCATAAAATCACTTTATTAGTTTAATGTACCTTTTTACTCCAAAAAGTGAATAATTCACCCCTATGACTTCTTCGACCACTGAAAGTCACTTTTCTTCATCCTATCCTCTAGATATTTTCACCCATGTTCCAACGAGCCATTACACTAAGGTGTTTCTCCAAGAAACAAGCCCCAAATAGCACCTTCAGTGTAATTAATTAAAATATGCCTAATAATAACCCCATTTTACGAGAATCGTCGGAATGCAACAGAACCAAGGACAAGCTATGTAGAATGGATCTTGATGATGAAATATGATGAATAATGTAATTCTGGCCCCATAAAACTCCTCAAAACCGCCTGAGCTCACTATCACCCCCAATTGGATACTCTGGCAGGCATACCAAACTGTAACATAAGGGAATCCAAAAATTTGGGCATTACACCACCTCGCCTTTCTCCCTTTCTTATGTTGGTATCATAGAGGGTTTCAGATTGAATATAGGGGGCCTTTTTCAGCCGGGGAACCATTGCAAGCTTACCCTTTCTCTTTGTGAGCATAAGCACCTTTGGCAGAGTAACTCTGGGAGCC
This sequence comes from Picea engelmannii, assembly GCA_009831015.1. NCBI lineage: Eukaryota > Viridiplantae > Streptophyta > Pinopsida > Pinales > Pinaceae > Picea > Picea engelmannii. The sequence goes on from ML791153.1 coordinate 54,210, forward strand.
AAGGCAACAAAACTATAGAAATATAGGGTTTCTCAATAGAGGAGATCCATTAGCTTCTTCTTCTTTAGAGTGGAACCCTCTTTTTGGGTTCTCGGCATTGATTCTTCCAACAGGTTTCAACAACCCTCAGTGGGGTTTCTTGGACCCTTTTTTGGTGGATGAGTTCACAAAGTCTCTTTTGGTCCACTCTCAGTCAACAGGACCAACCACTATAGGGATAGAATCAAGGATTCCTCTTGGTCTTTCGAGGGATCCCTCTCTAACTGGGACAGAGGCTCAGACAAGTTCACAATCCCAACCAATTAGTGCTCACAAGCGGAAAAATATGTGTGTTAGGCCAAAGAGTGGTCTGACAAGATTGGTCCTGGGAGAGGACATCACAATGGCATAGGTTTTGGATATGTCATCCAATACGATGGTAGGCAATGCTTGGGGTCATTTTTTTAGCATGAAAAATCTAAAGGATTGGGATACTTCCCTTTGGATGAGACATCTAGGGTATGTGTAGACGATAAAGGTTCTTGCTCAGGGATGGTTTGTTTTCAAATTTGCAAAGTCTGAGGATGCACTTTGGGCCCCCAATTCTCCAGGGTGTGTGGACTCAACCCCTTTCTTCTTCAAGTTGTGGTCACCTCTGTTTGACGTAGGAAAGGAGCGTTTGGATGTCATACCCATCTGGGTTCATCTCCCTTGTCTCCCATTGGAATTCTGGATAAAGGAGACCTTTAAAATGATTGGGAATACCTTAGGCACCTTGCTAGATGCAAACTTGTCTTTCTTGGCATTGGATGAGGATTTGGAACTTCTGACTAGTGGACAGACCTTCGAGTAGAGGTTAGACTACGAAGGAGACCCTTTCATTGTTGATGATGTCACAAACAAGGACATATTGTGAGCCAATGTACACTACCACTTAGACCCATGAATCCTAGTGCAGAGCCTTTTGCGGCATGGAATAGTTGGGAGGCACTGGAAATAATTGCTTAAAAAATTGTAGGCAAAGATCAACTCCAGGAGTAGGAATTCAGGGTCCGAAAAAAGATAGTCTTGCGGGCGTCCATCATCTAATTGGATTACTTCAACTCAAATTTTCCCATTGGCCTCAGACACATGTGGAGTCTCAACTATCCTTCTTCATGGAAGCACCTCAAATGTTGCTTCGAAGCGATCCAAGTTCTTCCTACAATGTACGTCTATTTTTTGTTAGGGTCCTAACCCACACATAGGTAGAGTAATATATTCACATGTAATAAAGGTCAATATTAATAAGGCCTTTCAATAAAATAGAATAAGGCGGATGTAAGAAGACCTAATAGAAGCTTCCACTTCTAGAAGGATTTTCCTCTAGATGCTTCTCTTGATAGACATATTTAGTATAAATAAGGGTCAAGGGTATGAAAGTCCTAGCTTGGAGATTATTGTAACAGAGCATTGTTCGACTGGAGGTTGCCCCCTCGAAGAGGCCCGTGAACATTGCTTTCTAAATCAAAGTGCTATTTCTGTTGTTGTTCTGATATGATTTCTATGTTATTGTGGAGATTATGCTGGTTATATTACTGTTATTCTGCCATTTCTAGCATTTTGTTTCTGTTTTGCATACTTTTTATATCTGGTATATTACAAGTGGTATCAGAGCACTTTCCTTGGCATAAATTGTGGGAATTTTTTTTCAGGGTAGAGACATATTCCGACATCTTTAAGCCACAAAGATCTATCGTTACACACATAAACTCGTGGTTGAGGGATTCATACACGCAGGAAATACAAGTGGTTCTTAAGCGCACATCTGTTGGCCACCCTTGTAACCCCTGTTGGTACCCCTTTGAGTGGTAGCACATCAGACAACACCTGTGTACAAATTGGCCTAGATTTCCTAAAGCCCTCTTTAGATAAACCGATCGGCCGCCTGACTGCTATAGTGCCACCGAGAACAACACTCGGGAAGATACTCTCTAGTACATGTCTAGTCGGGTAGTACGGCTAAGGGTACAGCCTATCCTCCTTAGTTAGTGCCCTGAGATATTGGCCCGAGTACTATTGTTGGACCTCGCACGTATATCAGAGAGCTATAACACAGGGCAAACCCTTGTCTGTAGAACCCTTGAATACCTAACCCTTGGGGGACAAAAACATAAACAAATTAAAACATACAAGATCTGTTGCAGTGCAACTATGTTTGGGTTGTCAAATCACTACACTTTTCTTACTGGTTAAGAATTTAAGGATTTTATCGCTGCAGTATTCTTCAGATCAGAGTATAACTCCACAAGTGTTAAAAAAAAGTCTGGAATTTTTTTCACCATTATTTGAGACCTATTCCATTGGATTCATCTCTTCTCCCTTATCACATTCATCCATATCATTTTTCAGCAAAATTTTTGACCTCGCCCACCCCTTTTCAATTCACCCATCCTCATGGCCCATACCCGTAGCCAAGACCTGGAAGCTCACTTCAACACCTTGCAATCTGGTCTCCTCAAGACCCAAAAAGAAGTAAGACAAATCAGTGCCAATGTTGCCTCCATCGATACAACCATCAATACAACCATAAATATAACCATTCAGTCCTCAATGGAGGAAGTCAAACATGAACTGACCACCCAGTTTGAATCTGTCTTTGCATCACTCTGCACCAAACTGAAGATCCCTACAGATGACCCTTTCTTTGACGCACCTCCAAAGACTAAAGTTGAACATTCCTCCCATTCCCATACCTTTCAGCACCATCACTTTCAACGTGACCTACGCCTTCCGCGGGTGGATGTGACCAAATTTGATGGCTCGAACCCCACTGGTTGGGTAACCCAAATGGAACATTATTTCTCTTTATACGACATTAAAGATGACTTGGCCAAACTCTGGTATGGTGTTCTCCATCTAGATCAAGAACGTTGGCAATGGTGGCAATGGAGAAAAACTTCCCGTCAAGGGTATATTGCTTGGACCCAATTTGTGACTGAGCTTTATGAACGCTTTGACACTGACACCAACCATTTGGGCCGTTTGACAAAGTTGAAACAATCAGGAACAATAGAAGACTTCATAGCTTCCTTTGAGCGCTTGGATTTTTGAACAGAGGGCATGACTGATGCTTTCTTTCGAGAGTGTTTTATTAGTGGCCTCAAGGAGGAGATTTGGGCCCATGTCCTCATGGCTCAACCCTTAAGTTGGGTGGAGGCTACTAAAAGATATAAAGAATCACAATAGGTTGTATCCTCTCAAAACCGAAAACCCTCCTTTATCCCTCGCCCTAAACCCGTAAATCCCACTACTCCCTCCGCCCCATTAAAAATCCAAAAATTGACCAAGGATGAAATGGATGAATTCCAACTCAAAGGCCTTTGTTATAATTGTGATGACATATATTTCCCGGGCCACAAGTGTAAGGAACAAAAGCTTTTTATGGCCATCTCTGAGGATATTTCAGAAGAGGATGTTGAAACTCCCCTTGTGTCTGAGTCACCTGAAATCACTGACATAACCCCTCCTGAAGTGGAACCGGTCATTTCCCTCAATGCTCTCACTGGCTTCTCCACTCCCCAAACCCTCAAGTTAATTGGTTACATCAAGCATCATATGGTCATCATTTTGGTTGATAGTGGAAGCACCCATAATTTTATTCATCGCCGCATTGCCCAAGAAACTCATTGCTACATCCATGCCATCAACAATTTCCAAATCATGATTGCCAATGGTGGTTCAATGAAATGTGGAGGGCACGGTGAAAATATCCGTCTCCAAATCGGTGACTACCACCTAAAATACCACATGTTTTCTATCGACATGGGCGGTTGTGACATTGTGTTGGGTGCAGACTGGCTAAGGACTTTGGGTCCCATTCTCATGGATTTTAAGGAATTAACCATGCAATTCGACCAGGAAGGCCACCAATATAAATTCCAAGGCATCACTACTGGTTCACCTGAGGTCATTAGTTCCCATTGCATGGAAAATATGCTCAAAAAAGGTCATTCTGGTGTCATTGCCCAACTCCATGCCATACTAGCAATAGAGACACCCCCGATGCCACAAGACCTCCAAGCCCTCTTTTCTAAACATCAAATGGTATTTTCCACTCCCCAAGGACTCCCTCCTTCCCGTGGTGTTCATGATCATTCCATTCCCCTTGTACCCGGAAGCCTTCCTCCCAATATCCGTCCGTATCGCCACCCCTTTTCACAAAAAAATGAAATTGAGAAAATGGTCCAGGAACTCCTTAATGCAGGCGTTATCCGCCTTAGTACGAGCGCTTACTCTTCTCCTGTAGTCATGGTTTTTAAGAAAGAATGTTCTTGGAGAATGTGTCCTGACTTCCGTGCCCTCAACAAACTGACCATTAAAGACAAATTTCCCATTCTTGTCATTGATGACCTCCTAGATGAATTTAGTAGCATCCAATTCTTTACTAAACTTGATCTTCGCTCGGGATATCACCAGATACGTATGAAAGAGGCAGACATTCCCAAGACAACCTTTCGAACTCATGATGGCCACTATGAGTTTTTGGTGATGCCCTTTGGCTTGTGTAATGCCCCCTCCACCTTCCAAAGCCTCATGAATCATGTCTTCCGTCCTTTTCTCCATCATTTTGTCTTAGTTTTCTTTGATGATATCCTCATCTATAGAAAAACCTGGACAAATCATCTTACTCACGTGGATCGAGTTCTCCATCTACTCTCTCAGCACCAACTTTTCCTAAAACAGTCTAAATGTGCTTTTGGTGCCTCAAAAGTAGAATACTTGGGTCATCTGGTTGTCAAGGATGGCGTTAGGGTGGATCCGAAAAAGATTGAAGCTATGAAAGACTGGCCACACCCAAAGACTCTCAAAAACTTGCGTGGATTTCTGGGCTTAACAGGGTATTATCGCAAATTTGTTAAGAATTATGGAAAGATTGCAACACCTCTCACTGCTCTCCTAAAAAAGAACTCTTTCACTTGGACTCCAGCTGCTGCTCAAGCTTTTCAAACCTTGAAGATGGCCATGTGCACCACTCCGATTCTGGCCCTTCCTGATTTCACAAAGACCTTTGTGTTGGAATGTGATGCCTCAGGGAAAGGAATCAGTGTTGTCCTTATGCAAGAGGGTCGACCTTTGGCCTTCACCAACAAGCAACTATCTAAAAGGAATCTGGGCAAACCCATCTATGAAAAATAAATGTTGGCTATTCTGCATGTCGTTGATCTGTGGCACCCTTATCTCTTGGGGCAACGTTTCCAAATTAAGACAGACCATCAAAGCCTCAAGTACTCTCTGGAACAACGCATTTCCTTCCCAGAGCAACAAAAATGGGTGACTAAGCCCTTTGGATATGATTATGAGATCATTTACAAGAAAGGGAAAGACAATGTGGTGGTGGGTGCACTGTCCCGAAAATATGAAGAAGAAGGATCCCTTTTTTGTCTTTCCTTCATTGTACCAGATTGGCTCCAAGCTATTCGCCAGGAATGGCTACAAGATCCCAAAAGTTTGCATCTGATCCAGCAATTGCAGACCAATGCTACAGCTCCCCCAGAGTACTCATGGCTCCAGGATGAGCTTCGATACAAAGGCCGTTTGTATTTAAGTAAACAATCAAAGCTTAAATCCACGATACTTTCTGAGTTTCATGCTACACCCACAGCGGGGCACTCCGGGTTCACCAAAACCTATGACAGGGTCAAACATTCTTTTTTTTTGGGATGGTATGAAACAAGACATCCGCAATTTTGTCGCCGAATGTGATGTGTGTCAACGCAACAAGGGGGAAATAGTCAAATCTCCGGGCACACTACAACCGCTTCCGATTCCACCTGCTATTTGGAAGGATATGTCTATGGACTTTATTACCAACTTACCCAAATCGGGAAATAAATCAGTCATAATGGTGGTTGTAGATCGCCTTTCCAAGTATGCTCATTTCTACGCTCTTCAACACCCATTTACTGCACCCACGATGGCTCAAATTTTCATGGACTAGGTCTTCAAGCTTCATGGCATGCCACACTCCATTGTTTCTGATCATGACCTAACTTTCACAAGCAATTTTTGGCAAGAATTCTTCAAGCTACAGGGCACCCAATTGCATCTCAGCACAACTTATCATCCCCAGACTGATGGTCAAACGAAAGTTGTTAACAAATGTTTGGAAACATATATGAGGCGTTTTGCCTATGAAAAGAAAAATCAGTGGGCTCAATGGTTACCCCTAGCTAAATGGTGGTACACCAATTCCTACCATTCAACTACACGCATGACTCATTTTGAAGCAGTATATGGATAGAAGCCACCTTCAGTTTTCTCATACTTACCGGGTACCTCGAAGGTCCAGGCGGTTAACCAAACACTTACAGTTCGAGAGGATATTCTCCATACCCTCAAAGAGAACTTGGCCATGGCACAGAATCGCAAGAAGCAACAAGCAGATCAAGGTCGCTCTGAACGTCAATTTGCAGAAGGGGATTAGGTGTTTCTGCGATTGCAACCATACAAGCAAACTTCCCTCAAGGCTGAGCATTGTCAGAGCTAGCGCCCAAATTTTATGGTCCTTATACAGTTCTCAAGTGTGTGGGACAAGTCGCCTATCAGTTATCTTTGCCCAGTCATTCGAAGCTACATCCTGTTTTTCATGTTTCATGCTTAAAGAAGGTGATTGGAACTAGGTGCCAAATTCAAACCAACCTTCCTGAGTTAGCTGAAGAAGGATCCATTTGGCTACAACCAGAAGCAGTTTTGGACCAGCATGAGATTCTCTTGCATCATAGAACCATCAAGGAAGTGCTAGTCTAGTGGAAAGATACAACTCCAACAGATGCCACTTGGGAACCAACTACCATTCTGTAGTAGTTTCCACATCTCAAGCCTTGAGGACAAGGCTGTTTTTAAGGGGGTGGACATGTTAGGGTCCTAACCCGCACACAGGTAGAGCAATATATTCAGATGTAATAAAGGTCAATATTAATAAGCCCTTTCAATAAAATAGAATAAGGCGGATGTAAGAAGACCTAATAGAAGCTTCCGCTTCTAGAAGGATCTTCCTCTAGATGCTTCTCTTGATATACATATTTAGTATAAATAAGGGTCGAGGGTATGAAAACCCTAGCTTGGAGATTATTGTAATAGAGTGCTACTCGACTGGAGGTTTCCCCCTCGAAGAGGCCCATGAACATTGTTTTCTAAATCAAAGTGCTATTTTTGTTGTTGTTCTTATATCATTTATGTGTTATTGTGGAGATTATGCTGGTTATATTACTGTTATTTTTCCATTTCTAGCATTTTATTTCTGTTCTGCATACTTTTTATATCTAGTATATTACATTTTCCCTTCTCATTCTATTAATATATTGATAAATTCTATTTCAGTATTAGGTAAGGTCTGGTTAGGGCCGATTCAATCTATTTCCCTCCCTCCTAACTACATAATCCCCTCGACTCATGATGACTTGAATTCCCCTTCCACTTTCCCCCCACATGTGACTGATCCAGTGACCATCTCTCCAATTATGCTACCTGTAGAATTAGAGTCATCCTTGGATTTAGAAGGGGAAGCCATAGTATACAACCTAAGAAACATAATGGTGACAGGGTCTATGGGGATGGAAAAACCTGGTTTGGGGAAAACTCTCGGGGTTGTGTCAACATTAAAGGGAAGAGGACGAAAAATCCTTTCTATCAAAGGCTCAGAACAAAGCTTTGGCAGATGTGGCGGTAGGAAAACAACTATAAATTTTTGGGGCACTTAGAGTAGTGAGGCCTCAGGAGGGAGTTCTCCCATGAAAATTATTTCTCTAAATTGCAGGGGTGTGGCAAGCCCGTAAAAAAAATATGCCTTAAAAAGGTTGGTGGCTTCCGATCAACCAGATATCCTGATGATGCAAGAAACTATGGGGGAAAGTGGGGTTGTGGATACCTTACTGGAATCCCTTCCCCCCCAATGGGAGTTCATAGGTCTGGATTCAAGAGGGAGGTAAGGAGGATTAGTAATAGGTTGGAGAAAAAGTAAAGTAAATATGCTTAACTCTTGGGGGTTTGAGTCGGGTCTTGGGGTGGAGCTTTGTTATGCAGACATGGGAAGGATATTCACAATCTTAAACATTTACGTGCCTTATCAGTATAGGTTTCCTTATTGGGAAGCACTGACTAAAAAATATTACATTTTAAGGGACAATTTGATTATTGGGGGAGATTTAAATTTCTCATTAGGGACAACAAAGGTCTGGGTCCTGAGGGCCTGCGTTGATCCTCTCATGGTCTTTTTCTGTCATTTCCTCTTAGAGGTAGGCCACTTGGATCTTTCCCCATTAAAATTAAGCCCCTCCAGGAGAAATAAAAGGACACGGGGGATCATATTTCTAAGATATTAGACCGGTTCTTGATCTCTGATAAAATTTTGAATCATCCCTTTCATTTTAGGCAGTGGATAGGGAGTGGAGGCAAATCAGATCACTCTCATATTTTTTTTTACATTGCTCGTAGTTCGATAAAACCCCCGAGTCCTTTCAAATTCAACCCAACTTGGGAAAAGGAGGAGAGCTTTCAAACCCTGGTCAAAGAGTGTTGGGAACCTTTTAATTCTGTCGGGGGTGAAGCTGTTGGGTTCCATGTTGTTGCAAATCTTAAGTAGGTAGATAAGGAAGTGGTTCAATGGGAAAATGAAAAAAGGGATAGGGATGACAGATCCCTTAAGGGGGTAGAGTAAGCCTTTCATGCCATTTATGATTAAGAAGGAGAAGGTTATAAGACTCCAAATTCGAAAGAGGTCCTAGTGTCTTTAGAAAAGAAAAAAAAGGCAATTGTTAGAGGAGTGGGAGGAGTTACAGAGACAAGAAAGAAGAGCATTTTGGATGAAAAGTGGGGATGAAAATACAAAGTTTTTTCATGATTTTGATAATGGAAGAAAGATTAGGAATACAATATGGAGCCTCAAAGATTCTCTGGGAATATAGGTGAGTTACTTCAAGGATCTGGCTTAGTTGGGGAAGAGTCACTTCTAGAACTTGTTCAAATCAAATAATGGGACAAACATAACAGAGATAATTTGCCTTGATCTTCCTTTCCCACGGTTTGTAAATGAGGAATTTAACAAAGAACTTATGGAGGAGGTAATAGAGGATGAAATCAAAGAGGTGCTCCATATCTTTTAGAAAAACAAAAGCCGAGGGTTGGATGGATGGACCATTGAATTTTACCTAGGATTCCATGATTTAATTGGAAGGATTTACTTGCTATGGTGGAAGAATCTTGCAGTGAGGGTCATATGCATGCTCCATTGAATTCAACCTTCATAGATGTAAACCCAAAGACTAACACACCATAATGCATGGATGAATTCAGGCCCATTTCCCTCTGTAATTGTATCTATAAGATTGTGGCAAAGGTGATTGCTAGAAGAATAAAAGGGGTTCTTTCTGCATAGATTTCCAAAGAGAAATTTAGATTTTTGAAAGGGCGTCAAATCCATGAATCCATCGGAGTGGCACATGAGGGAATAAATTCCATGAAAACTAAGAAAATAAAAGGGGCAGTACTTAAAATTGATCTATCCAAAACCTTTGACATAGTTAATTGGCTCTATATCATGCTCCTCTTAACTGATCTAGGCTTTGAAGTTGATTTCATCAGATGGATGATGTGTTGTATTTCAACTGCTTCCTTTGCCATACTGATTAATGGGTCTGCATCCCCTTTCTTCGGGGCTGAAAGAGGTCTCCGTCGGGGGTGTCCGCTATTATCTCTACTCTTCCTCCTAGTGGCGGAAGGTCTTAATAGGGATTTGGAAACAACACAAATAAACAGAGAATTATGTGGATTCTCCATAACTCCAAATATTCGAATCATGCACCTCCTGTTCGTAGATGATGTAATGTTCTTTTGTAATGGTCTACGAGGGGATGCATAAAAGATGCATGACATTTTGGAACTCTTCGGACGTGCTACTGGGATGATGATCAATGGAGGGAAATCCACGATGTCAGTTCAAAATTTGGAGGAGGATGAGATTGAAACCTATAAGACTCTTTTCCCATTCGAGGTAAGAGACTTTTATGATGGGATGAAGTATTTGGGTTTTCATCTAAATCCCAACAATTATAAGAAGATATATTGGATGTGGATGCTAGCAAAACTGGAGAAGAGATTAAACAATTGGAGCTACAATTGGCTTTCATGAGTAGGGAGGTTGGTATTGGTCAAATATGTGTTGGAGGCTATACTGGTTTACTGGATTTCCTTAACATTGATTCCAAAAGGGGTCCTAGGAAATATCAGGAAGCTGTATTCAAAATTTTTGTGGGCAAGGACACAAGAAAAAGTAGTCCTTCCTTGGGTGAAATGGACCACCCTGGCTATTCCAAAATCTTTAGGAAGGTGGGGCTTAGAGAATATATTTATATTTGCAAAGGCCTTGGGTGAAATGGACCACCTTGGCTATTCCACAGATAGTTTATGGACCCAAGTGGTGACACACAAATACATCCTGCCTTCCTCACTTCAAGAATGGATAAGGATCCTTTCCAAGAAGCACCTCATGGCTTCAATTATATGGAAAGCATTGGTGTTGTCCTTTGATGTAATAGGGGATGGTCTAGTGCAACAGATTGGTAAAGGCAACAAAGTTTGTTTAGGTAGCGATCCTTGACCGGGCAATGGGCGTGCACATATTCTTTCAGAAAACCTGATTTCGTGTCTCCAAGAGAAGGGATTGTTCTACCTAAATCAGATTGGGGATTCTACCTGAACCACTATTTGGTCACAGGAATGGAAGACTCATATGCAGTTGGGTTTGGAGGAAGGTTATGAAATTACATGGGAAAACTACTCCAGGGCCTTGAAACTAGCTCATATTCCTCTTATGGACAAGGAGTATGTGTTGGTGTGGGCCTTAGACCCTTTCGAAGTTTATACTCCAAAAATGGGTTATATACAACTCAATATAGATCTTCATGTCAGGGAGCTAGAATGGTGGTGGAAAGGGTTGTGGAAGTTAAGCTGTCCACTCAAATAAAAAATCTTTATGTGGTGTTTGTTGGTTAAACAAGTACCTACATGGGAGGTTATGAAAAAAAGACAAATTGCAGGTCCAGGTTGGTGCTCTCTTTGTATAGTAGAAGAGGAATTTTAGGTGCACCTTATTTTGCTCTGTCCTTTCATTAAGGATGTTTGGAAAGAGATCTCTAGGATGATGGGACAAGTCATCTCATGGCAAGGGAAACTGGTGGAATAAGCCTGGAAGTTTTGACCTCAACCACTACAAACAATAATATCATACATTCCCACTCCTTGTTTGTTGGGGTACATGGTTAGCCTGAAATTCCACAAATTTTCGAAGTAAAGATATCCCTTCTGAGGTCATTTTTGCTCAATGTATTATCATACTTGCTCATTTTCCTCAAGAAAAAAGAAAGGAGACTAGTAGGGAAATTCAAGAAGAAAGACTAGATCATCAAAGGTCGTGGGCTTTCTTTGATGGTGCATCGCAAAATAGAAACCAAAATTGTGGTGGTGGGGTTGTATTGCATATGTGGGATCTTGTGAGTTTCAAAATCAGGATGGGGTTGGGCCCTGGAACAAACAAGTTTGTAGAACTAATGTCTCTAAAATTACTTCTCCTTTTTTCCTAAGAAAAAAATGTAAATTCCATTCAGATTTTTTGCGATTATGAAATTGTTGTTAAATGGGTCTGAAAATTACAACAATTTTATAACATTCTCTTGTTTCCCATTCTTGAAGAAGTTCAAAGACTCGTGGCTTCTTTTGATATTTTTGATATTCATCATGTTTTCAGGGAGAGGAATATGGTAGCAGACCAGTTGTCTAAAGTAGGGTTATAGTTGGAGCATGGTAAGTGGTTGTTAGTAGAAGATAACAGTAGCATTACATATGAGTAATATCACATGCCATTTATAGAAGAACATCAACAACAATAGTCTCAACAATTTTCTCTGAACAACAATTCACCTATGTGACTAGTTTTGTTTATTTCTCACAAGCACTTATTGATGGATACTTTCTGAAACTTATTCTACTACAATATCAACAACAACCATATTTATTGTATTTTTTTATTATTATGTAAAACATTATAAGCAACAATGTTTTGCAGAATAACTTTGTATGCAAGACAACAATATGTAACCTAGAAACTACCTTTTGGAACTTACTTTTTGAAATCAACGGTCTCTTTGATTAAACCCAACAAATGCATGAGGTCATGCATCTTCAAAATAAAATTACACTTTTTTACGAGGAAAAATGAAGTTCAAATTGTGTGAAATATTTTGGAAATATATAAGCAACAAACTAAAAAAAAAGCATAATTTGAAGAATCTTTTTAGATTGATTAAATAAACACAATTTCACCCAATATTTATATCTTTTTCGATTTGTTAAATAAACACAATGTGAATCATGATTATTTTAAATTTATAAATAAACTTGTCATCTCTTGTACAAAACATTATTATAAGCTTCACTTTACTTACTAATATCAAAGCAAAAACCGCATGTGAAGGTTATCCCTCCTTAATGAAACGTTGCGAGTTCACTTTATACCATACAAAGTGTGTATTTAAGTTTGTTGTCTCATTAAAAAAATACGAACATGTCAATAACCATATTAAACTAAAATAATAAAACATATTAACTTATGAGATTTTGAATGTTCATAGTGATTTGTCTTTTGGCACAATTTCATTTTTAAATAAATTACATTTTAAGAATACAATATCCGGTTATAAATGAACTTTATTAACTTTCCACTAAAAAATGATTTCAAATCAATTTATAATTTCAATTTTAAAAATATTTAAAAATTAATTTTAATTATATATTATCTTAATTTTTTTTTTAACACATTGATTAAAAAGGATGAAGCCAAGGTTTACAACAAAGATTAAAAAAAGGCAGCTTGCCATGATGGTGCTATTCATTGAACTTATTAAGTTTCCCTAAATAAACATGTTACAAGACCATATACAACTAAATATAGAATCCAAAATGATAGGGTGCTAAAAAAGGGAGCATAAGAACAATTAGTGTAAAGTTTAGGAAGTAAGATATACATAACATATCTGCTATAAGTTCAGAGATGGAGAATTGCTTCCATTGTTGTGTTGTCTCCATTATTGTTTTCCTTGGGATTAATTGGTCGGTGTGGATTCCTCTATTGCATTCCAATCTGAGAAGCGAGGGCCAATTGTAGTTGGGTCCAATGTGGGGTTGTCGAGGAGGAGACTGAAGGCAATTCTTCATGTTGTCATTGTACCTCGCTGCCGACTTAACCCTTGAACCACAGATTCCAATGCATCCAACTGTTTCTTTTGCTACACCAACATTCCCATTATTATTTCAACCTCGAGACTGAAGTTGTGTTCCTGTTTATGCGATGTATCAAGATGAGACCGAAAATAAGAGATTAATTCGTTGAGAGAATTTTCATGTCGCTTAAGAGAGAAGCAGGTTTCATGAATATCGTGGAAGCCCATCTTCCCTGAGCCAAAAATTATAGACCGAGGGTGCCATTCTAAATATCCCGTGCTAGGTGTTTACTCACGAAAAATGTTTCCCAGACAATACTCAACAACATATTCTAGAACTGAAATTTCTATGAAGGAAAGATGAATTGGTAAGAAAACTTCCATTGTATGAAATTAATTCCAAACCTTGTTGAAAGAGTTGGGACTGGCGGTGACGAAGTGGGAGGTCCCAAGCCAACGCGCTAAAAATCTTCTAAATCATGCTCTAGAACTCTCAAGAAAAACCAGAAGGTGGTGAAGCCATCAGTTAGGAGCAAATGAGCCAATATCCCATTGTGACACCTGATAACAAGAGCATGGAATTCATTAGAAGGAGGGGGAGATAAATGAAGTATGCTACAGGGGTGGGTTGGTCTTATCTGCCATGTCCTTGCTATGTGGGTGTCATAAGCCATGCCTTACACCATTTGCCATTATGATTCAGGTTCAGGTGATGTTTGATGTGGACCATGGTATAGGTTCATCATACCTTTTGTTGTTAATATATAATGCCCCCCCTTTTCCTTGGTAGCCAAATTGAATTTTAAATAAGCCATTGCACTGTGCTCTCAGAGGATGTGGAACCATTCCACAGATTCAAAATTGTTACAACTATGTCGTACCTTTGCTAGAATGGAGGCAAGGTGTATATTCGAGGGAGTGGTGTTTGAATACATACGCTTTATGATTAGACTAGAATCTCCCAACACTGTTAGCTTTGTAATATGCAAAGAGGTGGCCAATTTGAGTCCTTGTAAAAGATCGTATGTTTTCACCTTATTCTTGGACATGATTCCAAGGCTCCATTCATAAGTATGGACTATTGTCCTCGTAGGGCTATAGATTACCCCTCCCACACCTGCCTCCTTGTAAATTATCTTAAATATTATTAGTTAATATGATTGGATATAATTAATTTATTTTGTTACATTTTTAAAGATACAGAGATGATGAAAAATCATCACATCAAATGAATACATTTTATTTAATATTCTATGTAAATCCAATTCATTCGTTTTGTACACTCTTGCAATGACACCATCCACTATTTTAAGTAGTTTTTGTATATATCCATGCTTCTTTGATATATAGTGACGTAAGTGCAATTGACTATGTAAAAGGCATAATTAATGGCTTCCACCAAAAAATGAATATTTAATCCCTTAGATTGGATCATACAATTTGTCATGTCCTTTAAGGTGCAATTATTTCTCTCAACAACTCCATTTTGTTGTGGCGTATATGGAATAATATGTTGCACTAAATGTGTAATGTCCCCAACTAGGTTATATGGGTTTAATATGTTTTTTGTCCAATTTTTTTTAATTCTCCTTGTGTAAATATGTCAAACACTTGGTATTAATGCTGATGTTAACCCCTTACAAACAATTTGTTCATACAAGAATATTGAAAAACACATTGCATGCATCCACTACACATAAAATAGAGCAGATAACCATGTCACCTTATTATGGATGGAAATGATAATATAATGATATCTAATGGCTGTAATAACAATGAAAAAATACTCCCAAACACACAAGTCTAATGGTTGCAAGGTAGCTGCACAAATCTACTAACAAAAATAATACAAGGAAACATGGAATGATGCCAATCTATGATGCTTCATACGATGCTCTGCTCCAGTAATATATGCTCTACTAGCAACCCTCTTGTAACCCTCATTGTCCAGATCCAATCGGTCACTACAAACCACCAATCGCAGAGGTCCTCATGGGACACAACCAGTCGTCTAGCGGGGCCTCGCGGGACGAAGCTTCACAACACGTGGGGTTGTCCTGTACCACGATTTACTCAAAAACCCTCGTCGTACCTGCCAAGTCTAAGTATGGCCTCCTCTGAAATATTCACCATCCTTCTGCACACGCTGATATATCTCCAATTGAAAACCAAATCCCAAGTGAAGCTCCAATGGTAGTCCTATATGGACTCCTCACTTGTCCAACTAGGGTGGTTATTTCATCACCGAAACTATATTGCAGTAGTGGAAGGGTTTTTCTAAACCCTATCGAAACAATGGCTCCAAGAGCACTCCAAAATGAGAGATCAAATCATAATGCCAAAGAGAAGGGCTACCCCTCTTTTTATGCTTCCTCCGAGCCTTCTAGATCTTCCCCCTTTTTTTGACCAAATCAAACCCTCACTTTATCTTCCCTCCAATTTCATTTAAATATAATTATCTATTTTATTTAATGTCATTTTTAGGATTTGTCATTCCTTTAACCCAGTGACACCAAATAAACCTCCTAATCAACTCCCTTTTCCCTTGTTGACTATAGCCTATGGGAGTCATATAGGCTATTGAGTCATCCTTCGTCATGATCAATTGGGAGGGGACATTACAGTCCTCCCTTCCCAAGATTGCTTATCCTCAAGCAACTCTAGATGAGGATGTTGTAATATCTTCTCTCCTTTCCAAGTAACATCTTATGTGGGAAATCCTCTCCATACGACCAATTATTCTCGAATGACTATGCTCCTCATCCTCTATTCCTTGATGTCAACAATCTTCTCGGGAGCCAGAACCAACTGCCCTTCCTCATTTAGTGAAGGAAGATCCGTTGAAGCGGTGACCTGCTGTCCCAATGCCTTCTCGAGGCAGGATACATAGAAGGTATGGTGGATCCTGCTACCCTCTGGTAGCTCCAACTTGTATGCTACCTCCCCAACTCTTCTGATCACTCTATAGGGTCCATAAAATCAAGGCTTCAACTTCTATGCATCACTCTTCTTCAATGACGACTACCTGTAAGGTTGTAACCTGAGAAAGACTAGGTCCCCAACCTCAAAGTTGTGTTCCACCCTGTGTCTATCTGCATACATATTCTGTTAATTCTTAACGGCCTGCGAATTCTCCTTCATGATTCTCAATATGTCCTGGCTTTCCTGCAACCAATCCTTGGCCTTGGGAGCTCTGTTCTCCCCAAACAAAAAATCCACAAGGGATGGGGCATCATAGCCATACAATGCACAGAATGGGCTCATCCCAATGGACATGTGATGAGTGGTATTGTAACCGTGCTCCCCCAGATGCAACCACTTTATCCATGCATGTTGTTTCCCTGACACATGGATCCAAAATGGATCCAGGAAGGCCTGAAAATCAAAGTTCTCGAAATAAAAAAAACACAGCACCATTGCATCTGTCTCGTTGTGCTGATTCCGACCATATAATCTTTTTCACAAATGGACATCGTATGTGAAAGATATCGCGTTTTGACCGATTTCCCAAAAAGGCAAAAAAGTCAACTGGTCAAAGTCAATAGGTCGTACTACTGACGTCAGCATTATGTCATTATGATGTTGTGGCATCACCAGGAGGTGACATGTGTCACTCAAATTTGGCATTTTCGGGCTGAATTGGCACTTGTATGAATTTGACACGTGGCACTATACGAATGACATGTGACAACCCATACATAACATGACCCAATAGCAGGCTGACACATGGCAGTATGGACAAAAACTGTGCAGTACGGATGTGATGTGGCAGGTGACTGGAGTGTATAGAAGTTGAGGTGGCAGCTGACTGGGTTGTACGACGATGATGTGGCATGCTGATTGTATGTTGACTGTGTTGGTGATTGTGTGGTACGGTCCAATCATAGGGTGACACGTGGCCCAATCAGAGGGCACCATGAATTTTTCCAATGTCGTCTAGTTCAAAAATTTGTTATGGCTTCCAAGGGATTCAAACCCCTGACCTTTGTGGGAGCTACAGACTAACTCCATGGGCTAACCAGATGGTCGAATGGCAGGTCTTGTTAACCAAATGACACATTTAACATTTAAAGTTGACATGTGGCGTGTTAGGGGATAGACCTCGGTCGGTGGGGGCTAGCCCTGACCGACCAAGGGCTACAGACTTAGGAGCTAACAACGGTTTTGGAGCATGGAGCCTTAGCACCGGGAAACATGGACATGCAAGCATGGCCTAGAACAAACCAGAGATAACGACCAATGCACCATCCAAGCCCTCGGCCACATGGCAGAGCACATGCAACCAGGAACCCAAAGAAAAGGGGTTGTGCCTTGTATTTGCACATTTTTGGGTTTTCACCTTATAATAAAGATTTTTCAGCTGTTTTTAATGGATTTTGCCCATTATTGGGAGATCTGGAGCCCGATTTGAGGCTAGATCTTAGGAGGAAGTTGGGAGGTTGATGCCCACTTCAAATATAAATAAACCAATGGTTCTTAGCAGCATTAGAGAGGTTCAGAATAGGAGAAATGTTGCATAATTTGACAGCCAAAGCCATTTTTATGCAGGGAAGCCATTGAGGAGGGGAACTTTGCGAGCCAATTTCAGGAGGTACGCTCATCCATTTTCAGTGCCGTCAATTGTGTTAGATTATTTAGGTCAAGCATAAAATAACCAGATGAGTTTGTAAAGCATTTGACACTTTTCTGATGTACTTTTGAAGCATTGAAGAGAAATAAGAAAGCCTCACCCTCTGAGACAAAGGCCCGAAGACGTAGGCAATCTTGTCGAACTCCATTAAAAACTTTGTTGTTATGGTTTGCTGATGTTTGTGCTTATATTATGATATGGATTTCTTATTATGGCTGCGATGATATCTCATTAATTTCTTTTTCTTTCATCAATTCCTAATTGGTTAATGAACTCATGCTTAAAACTTAACCATAGTCTTTAAAAGATCATTTTCAGATCAAGTGGTATCAGAGCAGGTTGACGGTTGGTTTTTAAGTTTGCATGATTAGCAGGGAAAAGTTGAATCGTGGTGAAGTAAAGCTTGTGGAAGGGTATCCAGATATTGGATCGAGAAAGAGGACTTATCAAAGTGAGGAGATAGCATCAGAATAAGGCATGTCTCAGAACGATATTGAGTCGCAAAAAACTTTATTCACCATGTCTGAGATGGTAAAGGTAATATATGAGGATTACTTGGAATGGAAGAGGCCTTTCCAAGGGGAATATTTTGCACAAGACAAAGGTGAAGAAGGAGAGGATACTCCTAAACCTCCTCCTTCGCCTCCTTCTTTTGCATCAAGTTATTCTTCCCCAAGTGCAAGTTCCAAATCCATCGTAAGAAAACATTCCCATAAACATGAACATGATATGCCTTTACTTAAGCTTGATGTGAAATTTGAATTACCCATGTATGACGATGAATTCAATGGAGAGAGGCTTGATAACTGGGTCAGGTAGATTGAATTTTATTGCAGTGTGCAACAAATCAAGGATGAGGCAACTCAAATAAAGTTGGCATCGCTTTGTCTTGCAGTCACATCACTCATCTGGTGGCAAAGTAAGTTGAAAAATGGCACACAACAAGTGGGTAATGTATTTCCATCATGGAAAGATTATGTTTTTGCACTTAGAAAGCAATTTTATCCTTTGGGTTATAAAGAGAAAACTTTAATTGAATGGCAAGGTCTTAAACTAAGAACGAGACAAACGATGCAAGAATACATAGATGAGTTTCGTAATATGGCATTAATGTTAAACAATCCATTCCATATCCAAGAAACTCTTATGAAGTATATAGGAGGTTTACATGCACATATTTGTAGCACTGTATTTATGTTTGGACATACTAACCTTGATGAGATTTCTGTTCAAGCAACATACATTGAGGTAGGGAAGACATGAGTTGGTGTATCAGGGGAATTTTCTTCAAGGAAAGAGGACAAAAGAAAGGGAAATGGAAAAAAAGAAAATTCAGCGACAAGAAGGGAAGAGAAGCCCTCTTGCAAGCATTGCTAGGAAAAAGGGCATGATGATGACCATTGCTGACAATTGCATCCAAAGAAGAGATCAAAGTGGTTCAAAGAAAGGAAAGGGAGGCAACCAGTTGCAGTAGCAACACGATCGACATACTTGGGATATGATTAAGGTGATGAGACTAAAATCACAACAATTGGTTTGACAGGCAAAATTGGTGATGGATATGATTCTAGATGCAAGTTGTTTCACATCAGGGTGATAATGAAACATACTAAGATCGATACATTGATAGATAATGGATCTCATTCTAACTTGATTTCATAGGAAGTGGTTAAACAATTGGGATTAAACACTAAGATGCATCATAAACCTTACTCACTTAAATGGATAAGAAACAATCATAAATTGCACATAACCAAGCAATGAACTTTAAAGTTTGCAATTTCATCGAAGTTTGTGGATGAGGTAACATGTGATGTGGTGCCACTCAATGAATGTGGAATGGTCTTAGGAGGTCCTTAATTATGTGATCACAAAGAAATATTCTATAGGGAACATAATCAATATCACTTAATCAAGGAAGGAAATGAATATGTTGTACATGCTCATCACTTTAAAAAAAATCAATCTCTTCAAACAATGGAACAATGAAGGAAGGCAGATTATGCAAGAAACACACCTATAACTGTGCCAAATCAAGCAATTGATCTTAAGCATGAACATGAGATGGTTGTAGAATGGAAGTTCAATGATACTTTGCTTCAAGATAAGCTAATGTCATGCAAGTACTTCAAACATATTAGCTCATTTGCAGTCATATTTCTGATGTTATCGCTACTAATGTTTTCAACATGGATGTGTTGAGGGGTCCTAAGTCCTTTAAACTCAACAATAGGAACCAAACCCGCCACCGAGGCCCAATTAGACTCTGCAACGTTTGATAGTGGAGTGGTTCTCCAAATTTTGTGATCCAACCAATTACTTGATGGGATTTACGTAGTGGTTTACATGATATCTTCTCCCAAAAAATCCTCCTTCAGTTTGAACGTTCTCTTTTTGTATTTTCTTTTATAGGTGGGTCTTATACAAGATAGGTGCTGGTATAAACCAGTTGGGTAACAAAAGGGGGAAATCTTAACTACTGAAGAAGGCTGAGCTCGGGATAACCCTTGTGCTCAAGCATGCAAACAATGATTCTTACACCTACGACAAGCCTAGTACTAATACATCAACTTGCTGGTATTTCAATTATTGATTGAGATACAATTATCGGAAGAGAACATACATGTAATAAAATGATGGCAAGAAAAATAGTTTCCTTAGATCCAATCACTAATCACACATTAACGCAATGATTTGTTTTATATCATTAGAGATAAGAATTATAAAAATATTGAATCAGATAACTTATCAACAGATTCAAAAACCCTTACTCGTTACAACATCCATTCATGAGACAAAGTCGAAAGTAATTCCTCCTTAGATCCAATCACACACACTTTTGATGAAAACATAAGTTTATCTCTGGTCCTAAACAAGACTCCTCAATTAAGGTAGTTTCAAAATAGTTCTTTACAATTCCAAAAATGAGGGTCTTTGCAAAAACCATCGACCTCTTCTAATAGGTCGATGCTCTTATTTATACCAAATTATTAACTAAAAATATCTATCAAAAGTGAAATCTAAGTAAAACAAACATTGCCACATGGCGCTTTCATCTCTCAGTCTTCTAAGAGTCATCAAATGGTTTCACTTGAGTGGATGACTCTTCTCATACTCCGACCATTTAACGAAGTGTTTCTCGCATGTGTTGGCATATG
The DNA here is from genome assembly GCA_009831015.1 of Picea engelmannii. Lineage (NCBI taxonomy): Eukaryota > Viridiplantae > Streptophyta > Pinopsida > Pinales > Pinaceae > Picea > Picea engelmannii. The sequence continues at coordinate 75,230 of ML791153.1, forward strand.
GGAATCTGTGTTGGTCCATCGAAGCCGAAATGATATCCTTTATTTCCACCGTCCGTGCCCGATACTTGACTACTTTAACACTTAACTATTTTAACATTGTTTGAGCCTTGATTGGGTGCTCCTTGAATTGTTGTACTTGTCCTGGTGCCATGTTCGCCACCTTTTCTATCTCTGCAGTCCACGATGAGTCTTGTTCCACATGTAGTTTGACTATGTCATGCAAGTCGACAAAGTCCTCAGGGGTGCCAAATTCTGGGAGACCAATGTCTCTCATTGCCCAATTGATCTTGGTCCAACTTCTTTTGCAATCAACCCATTTCTCTTGGATCTCCTGATGAAGTTCTTGGGCCATCTTCACCTAGTATTCGACCGACTTCCTTATACGGTCGATGCTGTTGTCCCTTAGTACCCGAATGTAGTGCTCTTCGGTGTATCGACCTTTTTGAAATGCGCTGATGTAATCAATTCTTTCCACTGCTTAGTGGGCTTTGTCATACCATCTTTCCATGTTCTTGCATGTTGCCAGCACCATAAGCGTGTCTTCTTGGAAATTGGCTATCCTTGCAGTGAAAAGGTATCGCTCACTCATGAATTTACTCTAGGCATCCTGGAATTTGCTTCTTAAGAACACCGTGGCCTGCGTGGAGTCCTGATAATAATTTTCCAAATGGCGCAGATGCTCCAAATCCTTTAGCACAACGACCAATTCCTCTTCATCTTTCCTTGCTCTATCCAGGGTGGCATTTGTGATTTCCATCCCTGCACTAATAAGCTTGGACATCTTGGCATCCTCCGTGCTAATCGATTTCTCCTTTGTAGTGATGAGGATGGAACTATCCATAGTAAGCGTCCTCTTCTTAGTGGCTCTCTTCAAGATGGATTTTGTCTTTCGGTCATAGGTGATGGCTTGTATGTCAGCAACCTGATCCATAGGTTCGGGGATTTGTTGCTCTTCCCAAGTAAGAGGGTTTCCCAGGCTCTCGACGATGTATATCTGTTCAAGACTGGGTTCTTGAACATCTTTTTTACATACCGAAAGCTCGACCTCTGGTTGTTGCTCATCGGGAGGTAGAGTACTCATCAAAATTGATGAATCAGGGGTAGGATCGATACTTACTTCATAACCGGATGTCGAGATGTTGATTTCCTGTTGTGGAGTTTCTCCTTCTTGTTCACTTGATCCTGACTCGTCCTTCGAGCCGTCCATCGGGGTTCCCGGTGTATCAAGTAGCTCAGTGTCTAAGACACTTTCGACCTCCTGGTCGCTCTATGGAAGGCTTTGAATTGGAGCATTGGGAGCTGGGGAAGATACTTTCTCGAGTACCTTTTCTTCTATAATCTACACCGGAGTCACCAAGGAAACCTCCAGACTCTCATCATCATCATAGATAGTTATTAAGTCATGCAAGGGGTTTGGTGCACTAGTTCTACCTGGTGTCCTTGATATCTCAGGCTGAGTTGAAATTCCCTCGGGTGATCTGACCTATGGTGGTGAGCTTTCAGGATTTTCTGGCTCGGTGATTCCTTCAAGTTGTATTGGCTCTGAGCCACTTGGCTCTCCTCGACTTTCGATTGGGTTGTCGGCAAGAACCCTCATCATCTCTATGAGATATGAGTTGTTCTGCAATTGACCAATGAATATCTGTGCCTTTGCCATCAGGAGCAATTCCCTTGTCTGCACTTATGGTGTCAAGAACAAACCCCTTCTCTGAGCCTCTATTGCCTCTACCACTATGATTTCTTCCCTGGCCCTAAGGGCCTCTTGAGCCGACTGCTCTATTGTTTCCACCTATTCATCCATGCTCATGGCCTTGAACCTGGTCATGTTTGGGTTGGCCATCCTCTACACTACCTCATCCCAGTCCCGAGCATTTTCTGTGAAGACTTTGTCCTCAAACGTATCGTGAGCATACAACCAGCAGGATGACACTTGTGAAGCATGTTGTAGGACCAATCCTTTTGGATCGTGCTTGCAGAATCAGCTTGTCAGGAACCTGAATTCGAGTTGGTTCAACCCTTCTTGTTTGGCTTCAACAATATCGTTTACCAGATAGAAACCTACATGGAACCCGTAGGGTATGAAGGCCCATTTCTTGTCTTTGACCATTGTGGTGTTGTAGCCTTGTAGGATGGTCTGATAACAAATTTATCCCCCGACGAGCTAGTCTGGGAGATGAGCTGGTAGGAGATGTGGTGATCTAGTGGCCCCAAACACCCTGATGTAGGTTGCGCACTCGTCCAAGTACTAATGGCCTACCTTAGCTATCATTTTCTTCGCTGCCATTGATAACCTCGAGAATTCCTTCTTAAAAATAATAAAATAGATGTGGGCGATGAATTCATCGTAGATGAGGGAGTAATATTTATTGTACTTGTTTTCCCATAGCATGCTGAAGTAGACATGGACCGGGAGCTCTGGAACATGCCAACTCAGATTCATGTAGGTGAAGACATTCCTAGCGCACATGACATCGAGCAGGTAAGAGGACATGTAGAAAGTTGGTGCCTCACCTTCCTTCAGTGTCTGAGCCTATTTCACACAAAAGATTAATTGTTTGGATATTATTGATCCCTAGTTGGAATTGCTCCCGACGATTGCAACCGTGTATGCCAAAGGCATCCATGCTTCCAAGAACTCAAAGTAATCCTTTTCTCCCTATAGCCGGCAGATGAGAGCCATCAAATAGATGTATGGCTCCCTCAGGTTGATTTTCCTGTACCATCCATTGCTCTAATTGGTGAATTTATTGTCTTCCCTCCACCATGAAGCCATAAACCGGCCGGTGTCATGGAATTCATAGAACTTCACCATGAAGTCCATGTTAAGCTGCTCCTCTGGGTCCCTAAGCTTGTATTATTTTTGGACCTATGTCGGGAGGAAAACTTTGACGCACCCACCATTCTCATCGTTGATCAAACATTTTGTCCCATCTGTGTGGTTGATGAGCCACTTCAGGACCTCTATGTAGGAAAAAATGGGGGTTCTTCTCACCACCATGTGTAAATATGACCATCGGATGTTGGGGAACACATGGTCATCGAGCGCCCTTACGCCCGGGTCGCTGTGTGGGATATACTCTCGGTATTATTCTCTTCTAATCCTGTTGAAGAGATCCCCCTACTGTGGGAGTGCCACCTTGGATTTGGTGGTTGGATTTCTCGGTGACATTGTTCCTGCAACTTGAGCAGAGTTTAGAGACAATGCAGAAAACCAGACGGACACATATAAATTATAACCAACGAATTGACATACTTGGATACATACCTCTAAATCTTGTTAAACCTGGTTTTTTGATAATCGCGAAGGTCAGTAAAGTCTTCGCGTTGCTCGTTTTCTCCTTCAGACGCTTGGGAATTCTCTTATGTGCAGAATGAATTTGTTCACAACGATTCAAGATATTTAAACATGGAAGATCTATCGCATCACATCAGCCTTTCAATTTGGGTTATGAGTGAAATTTCAATAAATCTGCCACCAAATATTTAGAACTTAAATTCATCGTGGGTTGATGACCGAGTCACGAGTGGTGATGTGGTCTATCGATGGTTTCAAAAATTCTGTTTTAATTGGCGCATGAGGTAGCAAATAATGCGAGATAGGGTATTAATTAGTTTCTTAAATGTCCAAAATCCGATCGTATATAATGCTGAAAACATCCCGTCGTGCTGCTCTTTCAGTGGGTGGATCGAGGGTTGAGATTGTTCTATGAACATTTTCACTGATATCCTCCTGCAAAAGCTCCAACGATGATCAAAGTTACCATATAGTGCTGACATGGCAAAGATGACTTAGAGGTGTGACTAGGACCTCGGGTACCAAGAATGACTCGGGATAGAACTAGACTGTACGACCCTCTTACCTGGTAAAGGCACACGATGTTAGAGACTAGTGACTTAATTCACTCGTATCAATCGAAGTTAGGAATTTTGTTAAGCTATTCATTCTAAAACCAAATCCTTGCTTTCCGATGCTGAAAATTTTTAAGGGTCGACGATCGACGATAAACCTACCCAAGTGCTCTCAGATCGACTCCCTTGATAGAGTCTCGATGCCGAAAATGCATCGGGGATCGAAGATCGGGGATAACTTTATCGTGGTCAAAACATTTGTTGTGATCCTTATGGATTTTTCCCGATCTTGATAAAGTGCATTGAGTATCAGCTATCGACGATTTCTTTTCGTCCTTTGTTAACATTTGTCCTCCTCGTATTTTATCGATGCCGAATGGGATCAACTATCTCTCGAGCCTTTATGCGAAAAACTTATGCAAACCAAAACTTCCTTTTGCCTTCTATCGATGAATATCGATGCTTGACGACTACTCTTTTCCGAGTGTTTCCTTTACTTACTTCAATTCTTTCCATCGCCAAACCTGAGCGTGTTAGGTACAATGTTTGGCTGTCGATTCTACTTTAGGTGTTAAGGTTTTTTAGTCATGGGGTTTCATAAGTTCAAACAAACCTGAATAGTTGATGAGAGTCATGAAAATAAACAAAGTCAAAATGTTTCAAAATGAAATCGAGTCAGACAGTGCAGAAAACAAGTGGTATCCAAAAAGTGACAAAAAATTGATAAGGCTTTTTAGTGTGTGTTGAGTGAAAATGGTGACTTACTGGGCAAAATCATAATCTATGTTCCTACCTTGGGCTGAGCTGTTTCAAAATATATTTAAGAACTTAACTAGTTTTTGTCAGATCCTCTCCTATCCTTGCGTTTGAAATTCCCTGGTTGGTGAAATCCGGGCCCGCCTATGGGGTTTCAACCTTTATTCCACCTTCGTTTCCTGTAACCATGACCCATGCCTTCTTTTGAGAAGAGTCGAGTAAATCATTCAATGGCACTAGGAATTTTAGTTATCATCATTCAATTGCTATGATGTTGCTCCGCTGCCAACGAGTGTCCATAGCCCCGACAGAGTCATTCCGACGTCATGGATCTTGCTCCACTTCCAACGAGCATCCATAGCCTCGATAGATTTATCTGCATACCCTCTCCTACTTTGCACTCATTTGATATAATTGTTTTTATTTCGACAGAATTCCATGAGTGAGTGGGAGAGGAGGACGTCTGTTATTTGCAAATTGAGATGGTTAAGGTGAATTTTTTCTAGCTCTATCTTGAGGTACATGTAGTCCTTTCCAGCGTACCAGATTTCCCTTCAGGTTTTACCAGACCACTAGGCAGACACTTCATCACTTTGCCAAGGTTTTTTATTTTCACATGTTAGATACATAACTCCTTCAAAACAATCACATTTCTCCCAAAGCTTTTTTGTGTTGTACATAAGCATGAGTTGGGAACATAGTTTGTCATATTGCATGAATTAAGGCCAACCAATGCTTTGGTAAACACAAACTTAAAAAGCACATAAAGTACTATAACAAGAAAAACAAAAGATGAATAACTCCACAATCAGCCTACCTAAAAACAAAATATCATGAAAACACACACATTTTTTTTTTAACATAAATATTGTTTTAGGGCTTGGCCATTCACCGGGAGGGCATCAGGTTCCCCGCCTCAGTTTTTGCAACCGATACGTGCCTACCCCAATTTTCTCGGCTACTTGAAAAGGTTCGAGCCATAGATTCTGAAACTTCAAATGTTTTCCCTTCGATTCATTCACTCTTTCCCATTTCAGGACTAAGTCTCGTACTTCAAAATTCTTCTCTTTGGCCTTATGCTTATAAAACCATGTTTTAACTATCTGTTGATGAGCAATGAAATTTGATTTTTCTTTCTCCCTTTCTTCTTCAAGCATGAGGAGGGTATCAATTCTCTGTTGAATGAATGATGGGGGTTGTTCTCTAGAATCCTAAGGAAGATGAAGAGATGGAAGATATAGCCCGTTCGGGAGAATGGCTTCATGTCGGTATACCAGAAAGTATGGGGAATTCCCTATAGCTTCCTTGGGTGTTACTCTATTAGCCCATAAGGAATTATGAAGTGAATTGTGCCAATTCATCTGGTTGTCTGCAACTTTTTTCTTTAAGATCCTCACTAGGTTCTTATTAGTTTATTCTGCCACTTCGTTCCCCTGTGGATAGTAATTTGTAGAGTATTTGATTATGATTCCTTTGTCTAAAGCAAACTCTATTAATAGGGTGGAATAAAAGTAAGAGACATTATTGAAAACAAGGACAGAAGGAATTCTGAACCTTGTAATTAGTTGTTGTTCTATGAATTCGATCACCACCTTTTCGTTTACATGAGTCGGAGGGACGACCTCTGCCCATTTCGTGAAATAGTTTGTGGTAGTCAATATGTATCTATATTGTTTTGAAGAACTCGGTGTAATTTATCCTATGATATCTAACCCCCATTACTCGAAGGGCCTGGAGATGGCCACAGGTTGGAGTGGGACAACTGCTCTTTTTTCCCTCCCCACGCTCATTTGACAAGATTTACAGTGCCTAGCGTATGTGTGAGCATCCCTGAACATAGTAGGCCAATAATTGTCGGTCCTCAACATTTTGTGAGCGGTGTTAGTCCCTATGAAGTGTCCATCGGCAGGACCATCATGGAGCTCCTTTAGAACCTTGTCTGCATCTTCACGTTCGAGACATCTTAAAAGTACCCGATCATAATTAAAGTGGAAGAGCATTGATTTTTTGAGACGATATTGTGCTGATTTTAACCTGAGATCTCTCCTTTCACTAGGGTTTAGGTTTTTTGGGCAAGTCCCATGATGCAGGAGATAAGTTAGTTTCTCATACCAAGAATCCTGCCCTAGGGAGACGTATGAATCTTCACCACACCATAATTCCACTTCATTCTCCCATCCGGGGTCTTCTTTTACTTGGTCTCGGGCTTCAGCTGCCAGTTTACATAATCCTTGTCCCTTAACCAGTTTAGGAGGTTTTATATTTAGGTCAAAATCTTGGACCACTGCCATCCAATTTCCTCTTCTTTCCCCCATCTCCTACTGAGTGAATAGGGATCAAACTCTGGGATGAGGTACAATGACTTTGGTATGGTTCTTTAAGATGTAAGATCTGAAATGTTTCACTGCCTTGTATACTGTATAAGCCTGCTTGTCTATAGCAGGGTAATTTAGTTCGTCCCCTTGGATATTAGTGATGATAAATGAGATTGGGGACTCATTGTTGTCGTCATCCTTTTGAGTCAATACTACAACTAATGATTAGTTGGAGGCAAAAGTATAGAGGAATAAATCTTTGCTAAAGTATGGACTTCGAAACACTGGAGCTTGAGATATTGTAGCCTTAATATTGCTGACAACACTTTTTTGTTCATTATCCCACTTGATTTCAACATCTTTGCAAATAATTTTCTCTAGGTGTTTGATAGTTTCAGCGAAATAGGGGGTGAACTTTCTCACAAAATTGATTTTCCCAAAGAGGATTGCATAGCCTTTTTGTTGTGGGGTAATGGAAGCTAAGCTATAGCCCTGATTCATTTTGGGTCTATGCGAATTCTTGCTTGAGATATAATATGACCTAGTAATTTACCTTCCTCGACACCAAATATAGTTTTCTTAGGGTTTAACGATATATCGTATTTCCTACACCTCTCGAAAATCTGTGATCTTATTTGTTCTTTGAATACACAATTACGTTGTCCAAATAGACTACTACACATTTGTTGATGAGTCCCCGAAATGCTACATCCATGGCCCTTTGGAAGGTTTCCCCAACATTGATAAACCCAAAGGGCATGCATTTGTAAGCAAAGGTTCCCCACTTGGTTCGGAAGGTAGTTTTCAAACGGTCTTCCTCTAAAACTAGAACTTTGTTGTAACCTGAAAAACCGTTCAGTAGAGAAAAAATATCAGACCCAGACATGGTCTACAAGAGTTTCTCCATCGGTGGGACTGAGTAGTTATCCTTTTTTGATGCTTTGTTGAGTTTCTTGAAATCCACACACAGACGGATCTCCCCAGATTTTTTTCTCATAGGAACCAAATTTTCTACCCATTCAGAGTGTCTAACCTAGAAGATAATATTAACATCTAGTAATTTCTTTAACTCCTGACACGTGAGAGGCTTCAGGGATGGGTGGTACTTCTGGAGCTTCTGTTGGAAGGGTTTCACTCAGGGATTTAACAAAATTGTGTGTTGAATGATACGAGTATCAAAATTTTTTAGATCTCGATAGGACAATGCAAAACATCTTGATATTGTCTAAAACATTTGAGATAGGCCTTCCTTTCTTCTTTAGATACTATCTTGCCGAGATTTATATTCTTGGGGTTTTCCGGGGTTCCTATATTAATGGTTTCATACATGGCACATGAAATTATTGTCTTTGTGTTCGTTGACCCTGAATATTTCCCTTAAGTCAAAAAGGTTTTCTAAATTGGATACCCCTTTCGGTATTGTGTGAGACCTCGGTTTGTCAGTCGATTGATCTATTTCAGCTCCTTGTGCACGGGGATCGATTCCTACTATTTTTTCTTGAAATATTTCATCGTCGATAGCCAGATCCTTAAAATTTTCTTGATTGGTTAAGAAGTTTATGATCTGTTCATCTCCTTCAAAAACCTTCCAATTAGAAATATTGTTGGGCACTGACAGTTTGTGGAGTTACTCCACAGTGAACCAGGAGGCTTCATAGTCTTCTAAAGGGGATAGTCTTGAGGCAGCAGTGGCCAGAGAATCAACAATATCATTCTTTGTTCTAGGGATCACTATAATGTTGAAGGCTTCAAAATGTTCTATTAATCTGTGCACTTCCTATTGGTAATTACTCATGTGGGGAGAGTTGCTTTGTATAGTGTTCCTTACTTGTCTAACGAGGATTTCAGAATCTCCTAAAACCTTTAGTTCTTTAATGTTTAAGTCTATTTCTTTATTTAGCTCTTGTACTAGAGCTCAATACTCGACGGTGTTGTTTTTGCACTCAAATTCTAGTCTGCAGGACAAGAAATTTGTTTTACCTTTGGGATCAATGAGGATGTTAGCAATAAAAAACGCACTGGCATTTTTGAAAGAATGATGCATAATATTGTAAGGAAATTTTGACTAACTTCCCTAGCTACAAATCCAAATCTGATCACATCATTGGAAAGCTTATGATCTGTAGATGTCGATCGACTATTGGAGCATGCAAAACGAACATTCTACGACTGAGAAAATTGATTTTTCCTAAAGCAGATTATTTCTGGAAAACTTTCCTTTTCGGTGGTTTAGGCGAACAGGACGACTGTTCATTAACCACCGAAAGTTGCGCTTTCAATGGTTAATTCACCCAGAAGTCTTCTATGTTAACCACCGAAATCCTGTTTTAACCAAAATACTTGAAATTTCGCCCAGATCAGGAATTTTTGAATCATAATGAGATAAAACCTCTTGGAATAGACAGGTGGTGAATTATCAAGTCAGATCCAATGGTTACTTTGATGGATAAAGGCAAAGAATAGGTGTTTTAATCAAATTTGGTACATTTTTCAAAGGCAAAAATATAGGGATTTTGGCACACCTCAACAAATTCGAATTTTACCTCTTGGAAGAGTCATCAGTTAGCCTTGGGAGGCTGTTCTACACTACACCAACAATCAACAGAGAGAAATMTGGGATTTGCCTCATTTTGGGGAAGYATCCCACTTCTTTTGCAACTGAATTTTGACTTACTATTTTTAGTATATCTGATCCTTGTTTTTAGRATCTTAKAACTACTTTGTAATGYTATAAAKCTTAGGATAGAAGATGAACCAGGGGTTCGATTTTGGGTTCTACATSCTGCTACTGTAAGAGAGACCTATTCTTATTATATGAAAAATTGCARGCTTCCTTCAGTTGTGTTGTCAWACTTTTCTTTTCTGTTCTCTGATATATTATGAGTGAATGTTCTTTATTGATGCTTATTTAATCTGCATGTGACTGTCATCTCACTAATTGATTGATTAAGTTGAGGATCATAAGTTATTTCCTTAGTTATTAAACCCATTGTGCTTGTTTTATATGAGTATAATTTGGTTCAATAGCTATCTTCTCTATCATTTAATCAAACCTTGTATGACTGCATTACTAGAAGGCCTTGTGAGATTTTATATTTCTAGACAGTCTTGAAAACATAGTCCAGTCCCTAGATATTCATCTTGATCCAAAAACCACATCAATTATTAAGAAAATATTTCCCAAAAAGAGTTAGTTACCAGGCATCTCCGACTTACAGCCTAGGAGAGTTTCCTGGAGTGATAACAAATTGGCGCCGTTGCTGTGGAGAGGAGATTGAAGCTCAGCTTCCTTGGGAGATGACATAGATCCAACTTTGATGATAGACAAAGCCTGGACATTATTTCGGTTGTAATTATCTATCTGGCGACTCCATGAAGGACGGATTCAGTGGCGACTCCATCAAGGACGGATCTGTTGGCGACTCCACTGGGGATAAATGAATCAGATCTTAGCAAAGAGGTATGTGTTCTGCAATTTCTCAAGTATTGTTGGTTTCCCTAATCCAATGCCTAGTAGAGATGAATGGGAATATAGCCTTCCCAGATTTCGAGGTGAAGAGTGGGAAGTACCAGATGAACATTTGCTGGATTTCCATGACTTCATTGACTGGCTTGAAATTGTACATGAAGATGTTCGAATCAAGCTCTTCAAATTTTCTTTAGAGGGAATTTCTCTTGACTGGTGTCGGTCTCTTCCGGATGCAAGTGTCTGCTCTTTGGTTGATTTTTATGCTGCCTTCCATGTATTTTGTAAAGACCATTTTTCGGATGACCTTCTCTATCCTGAATGCTGTCATGTTTTCAATTTGTTGAATAATAAATCAGATAGTTATGTGAAATATGCTACAGCAGGGGATGCTTCTCATCATGAACAAGATATTGATGATCCACAGGATGATGGCCATAGTATAGATGTTTTAAACAGTACACCAAATACATCCACTATCTTAGATTGTTATCAAGATCACATTGCCTCTTTTGAAAACTTAAAAAGTGAAGAGCAAATTGACAAGACAACAAGTGGCAGTTTCAAATATGCAGAGGATCATGAAGGCAGCCTACAGTTTCAAGATTTGCAGAGACTGGAAATTTACAGCAGACATGAAGAAGAGAAAAAAGAATTAGATCAGTAGTACATCATGCATGTTTCTTTGATCGAAGCTGAGCAGTTTACAGCTGACATGGAGATCGGTGGAAGCCATCGGGAGAAGCATGTCAACCTTCAGTTGGAACAACTGCTTAAAGAGGTATTCCTTGGCGTTTTTAATGACCCTATCGCTGATTATTTAGAATTTATGAACAACATAAATGTCAAAATATATCCTTCAGAAGAAGGATGGTTCTGTTATCCTTTTAAAATACATTTCTGCATTCTGGGCATTCCTTTACTTTTTGGGTCCAGTTCAAGGAGGTTATCAGTAAATCATTCCCTGACATGGCTTCATTGGAAGCATGACTTCACTTAATAAGAGCCAGTACTGTTGGTTTAGATGTAGGAGTAGATAGAAAAATAAGCTCGTCCTACGAGCATGTAGATCACTTTCAGTCATTGTTGAATAAGAAGAAAAAGCATTGTTGAAAAGGGACAGGCAAAGTCAGTTTTTCCTCCAAAAGTGGTTGTGCTGGGGTGCATGGCAGAAGCTGAACTCAGGAAAAGTGCATATCAAAATGCATATAATAAAGCTCATTGTGAGGGAAGCCATTGGGAGGGAGAATATGAGGATGATGAAGAAGATGGCAATGAAGACACAGTTATTAATCATATTAGTGCTCTGTCAAGGCTGAAGCCTATGCGCAAGAGACGATTTCCCTGGACTGACAGTTTGGAAAGATCTTTGATTACTAGCTATGCAAGATACAGAGCATCCTTGGGGGCTTGATTTCATTGTGTTGGTTGGGATGCAATACCTGGTTTGCCAGCTCCTCCGGAGATTTACCGAAGAAGAATTGCTTCTTTCAAGCATGAACTAACAGTTAGGAACGCTTTGATGAATCTTTGTACATTGTTTGCCACACGGTATGTAAAGCACCTACAACAATTAAAAAGAGAGCAAGCTCTAGACAATGATAATGTAGGAATCTCAAAAGGTCTTGTAAAGTCATTGGTAGAAAAGTCCTGTTCGTAGTCAGAATGCCTCTGCTAATCCTGGTCAGTTGTATGCCTTGTGGGATGTCAGAAAATGCTTTGCAGAAATCTAAGAACAAAGGAAAGAGATCCGGTAAGTCTATGGCTGCACCTGTACGTGATGGTCAAGGAAACATAAGGGCTCTTGATGCAGCAGAATTAGGACACATTTTCAGTCCAGCTTTCTTTCTTTCTTGTAACCTGTGAATTCATCCTTCAATCAGTCAAATGGTAACAGAAATGTAAAGTATTCTAGTCAGCCTACTGTTGTTAATGCTCAAGAACTAGTGCCATGTTCATATGAGTTTCCTCCTATTTTAGGAAGAAATCATGTGCGTACTACATCTGCAACTGAAATTTAAAACCAGGGTCCAAACAATGCGCCTTTGCAGAGTATTGAGGAAATGCGTGCTGCAAACAGAGCATTAATTGAAAGTATTCAATCAGGTTTGGGAGGCAATGAGCAACAATTTACATCATTTAAATATATCTCTTCTTGGTTTCGAAATGGTGATATTGGTGTGCGAAAGTATTATTCACATATTTCAAAGCTGGGTTTGTTGCATCGTGTACCCGGGCTTGCAAAGTTATGCCCTGACCAAGACAAAGAAAGAGAGCTATTAGAGGTTCATGAAGCTGGGCGACACGAGAGACAAGATATGAACAATCAACAAACACCAATAGAGATTCCGAAGAGACAAAATCCACAGGGACATTCTCAGCCACTCTCAAATCAAAAGCCTCAGGAATTTTATCAACCAAAGGCCGGTTCAACATCTGGTGATAATGAGAAACACAAGACAATTCATAGCATTGCCTCACGCAGTGGCTCATCCTGGACTGGTGATCACAGAACCAATCATGAATATCGTGATAGAGATCACAACAGTGAGATACGTGGCCATGTGGAAGATGAAGGAGACAAAGTGGAAACACTCTAACCATCAACGAAGATTCAGGAGTCGTGAGCGAAACAACCCATAAAACTCTGATCCAAGCGCGCAATTTCAGCTACAAATCCGTGCAAGTGGCAGAGGACGGTCAAAATCCCAGTTTGAAGAGAAAATTTATCATACACCTGTGTGTTTCCAGTATTGAATGGTTCAGATTCTGCTTCTGTGATTAAAGCCCGAACAATTATCGCCTCAAAATCTGTTAACAGATCTTCATAAGGTTTCCAATCTCGAGGTTTGATTATGGAGTTGTGGTAGGCGGTGCTGGTTATTGGTAGCGCTATTGCATTGTTCCATTTTATGTTGATGCTCATACCTTCTGTATTGCTTGCAATAGACGTAAATGCAGTTTATGTCTTGGATGAAGATAGCCAGACAAAGGGAAACCTATCATAGTAGTGGTTAAGGTGTGCCATCCTCATGTAAGCAAAATAATCTAAAGGGATTTCACAATAATAAAATATTTCGCAAAGGCTTCAACGTTGATGCCTGGTCTGAAGCATTTGCAACTTGACAAGAGTATGCACCACTTTGCAAGTTTCATGACAAAGAAGGTAGACTTGACCCTTGAGGCTGCACATTTGATAAGGTTCAAGCACAATTTTCGAAAGTGGAAAAATGTAGTCCTTCCTGAACCAATTTATCCCTTTGTCCATCCTGAAGTCTTGGTGGAAGTATGCACCTTTGGCAGACATTTGAGGAGGGACACAACATTGCAAAGTATTTCAATGAAGAACCTCCTTCATACATAAAATCACGCCTTGCACAATTGGGTACAAGTCTAGTCCTGAAAATGTTACTGGTGGATAACTTTTTTCATGGAGATCTACATCCAGGTAACATATTGGTACGTTTAAATGGTGAGCTACCTCAAACAGTTCTCCTAGATGTGGGTATGATTATAGAGCTAAGTCAAAGGAATCACTCAATACTATCAGAGATTTTCAAGGTGGTGCATTTTTGGGCTTCACCTAAGTTCAAATTTCTTCATTACTCTACTACTTTGTATTTTTTACTGTGGAAAAGAGTCGACTTCCTAAAAGCTACATTGCACAAAAGAAACCTTTTGGAAACTTTTCTGTTCCAAAAATAAAAAACCATTATTGTGTAAGCAATCTATATGTGGCAATGATGTTGTATATATGAAGTATTAAAGGCTATGCAATAATGATCTATACAAAGCTGGCTGCAGATTTCTGGTACATCGACAAATACAGGTGATCATAAAGAAGGCCTCTTTTCTTGGGGAATTAAAGAAGATTAGCACTCTTGTTAATCCTTTCAGAACAAGGAGATGGCTTTCAAAATCTCTCTTGCATATGAATCCAAGACCCCATTTTGAAGGATGGCATTCAAGGAGAACACGAAAGCTTGTTTTATGTCTCAATCTAGCAGGCAACATAGGTCAGGTGTTGATCAGATTACTAGCTTTGTTTTGGGGGCTAGCATTGACTGAAAAGGTAGATTGTATGACAGGGCCATCTATCTAGGAAAGCCTTATTGCGACAAGCTTCAAAGTTTTATAAATATGGGTGTTCTATTTGCTTCTGTTGTTTGCACCATCCATAGTAATTGGGACAGTTGTAGAGGAAGCAAACATACATGTTCGCTCTCTTTGGTTAACTGTAGGTGATTCAAATTTAGACAGTGGCAACAAGACCCTAAGAAATTGACACTCTTGTCTTGTTTCTCTCATGCTAATTGGCAACTTGGTGACTGGTGTTTGCTTCCCACCTATGCAAAATTTTCCACATCAGTAATTATTAACATGGAGGACATTGCATCAGATGGAGAGGCAAA